>JAQFZH010001529.1:0-20707 GCA_034695485.1 Entomobrya nivalis
AAAGTTGCTCAGCATGGTCACTCGGGATTTTCGAAAATCTGCGTCACCGACCAATTTGTAAGAATTCTCACGTACGATATCGTGTATTGTAGTATACTGAAAGGTGATGTATAGAATGTAGACCGAGAGAAATTGAAAATTCCATCAACTGTAAAAATTAATTATACAAATGCCAATGATATTTATTTTGTAAAACAAAGTAGTATGGAAATTCATTAATAATGGTCATGCACCATTGGTGTGACGATACTCAACCATAACCATAATTAAAATTAATTATACAAACCTAATACGATCAATCTCATCTCATTCATCATCTTAATTTCATTCGGATTTCGTAAATTGTAACAAAATATGCAAAGATTTTTTTGTGTAAAACTAGAAGTTCATAAAAGTATTCTCATTCTCAATTCTATTCTCCATGCTGTAAACCGGCCGGGCATCCACGTAACAAGTGCATCTCTGTATGTTGTATGTAGTCAGTAAGTAAACTCTGCCTGTCATAGATCTGCCTCTGTCTTCCTGCATCGGTATGTATGCAAAATGCAAAAGGACTAATTTTCCATCTCACAGCTGTGTGAAATTGACACAACTACTATGCAAGTGTACTGGCAACTGTGTGGGAACACACACGCGTTAATGTCAAAGTTTGTTTGAAATCACATTTTAATTCAAGGAAGTGATTCATTTTACTATATTTATCACTGGAACTATAATGGCGGAAGTGAATGCTTGCATAAATGATTTGCGTCGAAAGCAAGTGGATGTGAATTTATGGATAAACAAAGTTCTTGGTGGAGTCGCTGGCGAAAATAATGACAAGGTTCTGGTAAGTATGAATCTCTATTTTGATTGAATGAGAGATTAATTGTAGATAAAGTTAGTGTCAGTCAATCCTTAGGTGTTTCTGTATTTGTGACATCATCACAAAAATGAAATACAAGACAAATAATACAAGCAATTGGGCTTGACAAAAATGATGACATTATTGTGATATTGCAGAATACGCTACACATTATTTCGGGGGCCCTCAAAGATGAAATTTCCAAAACTTCATCTGATTTGGAAAATTTGACACAGCAGGTATACAAGCAACTAGTTTTACCTACCAATATTGAAACCGGTGCATGAAACTGAAAAACAAAAGCTAAAAATCAGTATTCATTTTGTTACAAAATAGATGACTGTACAAATTCCAAGAGTATCAAAGGAACTGGAAGTTACATATAAAGAAGTTCAACTACTTCAGCATGAAATTAGTACCGGTTTTAATGAAGCTGAAAATGTAAGAAGCTCTCTTTCACTGTCATATAATCGTAATCACTAGGATTTTGATTATTATTTTACGAGTAAGTTATTCGTCATCTTAAATTGTAGGTTCAGAAGAAAACTACAGCATCGATGGCCTCGCTAGAAAAACTTGATAATCTAAAGACAAGATTAGTTTCTACTTCTGAAGCGCTTCAGGAGGCAGACAAGTGGACATCTCTTGCAAAGGATATTGAGCAGGTATATTGTTTGCCTTGATGTGAAGCTGTTTCACAAAGTCATTGAGTCATTAGTACTTACATAAGATAAATTTCATCATTTTAATTGCACCGACATAGTTTCTGGACGCTGGCGATGTGACCAAGTCATATGAGTGCATTTGCAGTATGGAAAAAAGCTTACTTGTTCTTGACCAAGCAAGTATGGATGAACGAAGATTGATTTTGGAAGAAATGAAAAATCGGTTGGAGGCCCTGGCCACGAATCATCTAATCCATGCGTTTGATACGAATGACACTGGTATTATTGGCTTTCTTATCTCAAAATAAAGTATTGACAAGTGTGTGTTTCCAAACTAATTTTGAATTTTTCTACGTAGAAAAAGCGCAGATGTTTTACCACATGTTTGTAAATTTGGAAAGACAAGAGCAATTTATCAAGTATTTCCAAAATTCTGAGAAGATTAAATTGGCACAGGAGTGGAGGGCCAATGTTGAGTTGCTATCATTCAAAGAAGCTGTGTTAAAGTTGTATGATGGTCTCATGGATCACTTGCAGCACAAGGTTTGAAAACGAATATTTTTAATTACATCGATTCAACGATAGCGTAATGAATTTTGCACTGATAACATGGTATGATTTGTCCATAGCTGAGCTGGTGCAGAACTATTTTTTCGGAAGAACAAATTGGAAGTTCAGTGGACATACTTGTGGACCTGTACTCTGATCTCCTTATATCCTTAGAACCTACGATTCAGTATTGTTTTGATGTGGAAACTAGAAAAGAACCTTTTATCGATTTACTGCTCCATTTTAATCAGAATACACTGCGGTTCATAGAAAACCTTTTAAATTTTACGGATACAAGTAAGATTTTTCAAATTCGATATATTTTCGAACTATATATTTGTCTATATATTTACGTATTTACAAAATTCGATTTGGGATATTTTTTAATAGATGGAGGAAAACCAAATGCGTTGAAATTCCAAACGCTAACTACCACGCTATTGTCTCCCTTTTTCCAGCAGTACTCCCGTTACAGTAAATATCATGAAACACAGATTATCAGCAAAATTCAGACGGCTATTACCACCGTCGTGGGTGTCACAACCAGCAGCACAGTTGATCATACCACAGCGTTACAGGAGAAAATTGAAAGTTCCAAACGTTTGTTACCTGAACTGATTTTGAGTATCAAAGAAGGTGAAGAGAAAGTCCATCTGTACAATCGTGGAACTGGTTACTACCATTTTGCACGTGGTGTTAATGTAAGCTAAAGCTACATATGTATTTTTAAGTGTTATATGGTATATTGCAGTTTGTTATCCCATTTAACAACTTACTTAATTCCGTAAAATAGGATGGCTTAGAGAGATTCGCAGAGTGGAACAAAGAAATTTATCGCTCACTTGATAAATCCATGAAGAATCCCGACAAGCATAGAAATTTGCTTGAAATTAACCTATCATTCGCAGAAACTTGTGGTGATATTCTCCTTCAGGTCTCCAAGCTGGATCAGGCCCTTACAGCTAATTGTGCTAAAGTATTGGATAAGGTTTTAAAAAAAGAAAAGGACATCCCTCCTTACGACGTGCAAAGCTGCTTACTGAATGCTCAGTTAAAAAATGAGATCGCTCAGTTTTTTGAAAAGAAGAACACCTTGCTGGGAAGCGCATCCAACGCTTTCAGAAAGCTGTGTAGAGATGCAACCCAACTAGTATTAAAGGTTACATCGGAACCTGTTGAGTCACAGTTTCTCAAAAGCTTCATTCTTCATGATTCCAATTTAAAGGATATTCCTAGTGAATACATAACACAAGTTGGTGAATATTTGATGCTTTTGCCTCAAAACTTGGATCCATTTTTATCGGAGAATTCTTCACTTTCATTTTCTTTCGACCAGAATTCAACCGAGTAAGATACTTATTTTTATGCATGCAATGATGCAATAAATGTGTCAAGCTTATTATCAGCTACTAATTCATTTTTGACTTAAATAGAGGTGGACGCTCACCACTGGATTTTTTGCTAGCTAATTTGTCCATCAGTTTATGTGAAGTGTTCACGAACAGAATTCTGAAGTTATCAGAATTGAGTAATGGTCAAGCTCGTCAACTTGCACAGGATATAGGTATGAACTTTGACCGTAATAATGGACAAATGTAAAGACAAGAATGTTTTGTTTCTGATTGCTATTATGTGTAATTTAAATGCGTATCTTTATTGTAATTTTATAGATTATCTTAGTAGCGTGATGGATGACTTGGGCGTTAAGATGACCTCCGACCTCGTCGACCTAGGAAAACTAATGAAGGTTTTTCCAGAAATCAGTGATACATATAACCCAGCGGATAAGGTGTCCCCACGTTTATTAGCAGTTGTAAAGAAAATGAAAACCAAATCCGCATCATAATTAATTGTTCTTAAAATATTTATTACTGTATGTATGATGTAGCAGAAATATTTTATTCATATTAATATCCATTTTTACAATTTTATGAGTACTTTTGATCGTACATTTTTCAAAGAACATTTATTGTTAGCACATGCTCAATAAAGTATTGGAAATAAAACCGGAAGTTACTAATATTTGCCACTTTTGATTGTCTAGAAGGTATAAATAGAATTAGTAGTTGCGACAAAGTCCCGGCTCCCTTTGTTTCAAAGCATGCAATGGATTTAAAGGTAATGGTGGGTCGCTTTCAAATCCATCACGGAAATAAAGTAGAATTACTGGCATTTTCCGGTAACCTTGAAATTCTAATACTTCATCCATTCTCATGAGACCATTCTACAAATCAAACAAAAGAACTTCCGTTATACTATCAGAATTACTCATTTTGACACTTGATATAAGAAACCTAACCTCGACCAACGTTTTCTCTGGGTTAAGGAGTCGACCATAAATGTCCTTCCATACATAATACTCTAACAGGAACAAAAAATACAATAACCCTGGGGCAATACGGTACAACAATGCATCTTTCTAACTTTTTATTCCTCTTACCTGGATGGTCCTCATACTGCATATACATGTGACAGACTTCATTTAGGGTATTTTCCTTGCAAACCCGTAATTCCACCTGCCTTCTCGTGATCATATTGATAATAGAAACTGTAATTGTCTGCTTCGGAGTGTAACCACTCATAAAGGAGGTCAGCCATTTTTCTCTGTATTCCGACACCGACTGGGGGCTGATGTCAAATTCTTGTGTACTAGCTGACATTAGTGCTGTTGACGGCTCTTCAGTTAATAAGGCTTGAGAATACATAGAAGGCATATCTGATAATCTTGTAGAGAGAGCTGAACCACGGACACTGTCATTGGAAAATCGTTTCATCACTGTAGAGGGTACCGTGGCCAGCGAATCCACCTGTTTCATTGGGAATGTAGGTTCCAGAATATGCACAAATTCCACTCCTTTTGTAGCTTGAGAAGGACCACGTGACATAGAAAGGTTAGCAGCGTGCTCGAACAAATTGATTGGATCATTTCTCTTGGGCCTTGTATTATAATCGGGAACAAACCGCATTGCCATTTGTTGTATTTCTACTTCACTACCCGCTTTCCTGATATCCGGGTCCTTTTCTTCGTTGCGTCTCTCTTCACGTATTTCACGTAACACTTTCATATCCATTTCATTCGATACCCGTTCTGAAGCGGCTCTCTGCAATCCGGAGGATGTTTCCAGTCCTGCAAATAGCGAGCAAACATGTCGAATAATATATGATCTTATCTTATGTGATCACAATTATTCCATCATTTTTATGCAGGTTGTATGCTGTGAAATTTCATTACTGGAAGGGGGTTCCTTCGATGCGACGGTCTTCTGTTTTGATGATGCCATAATGATAAAATTTGATTGTAAAAAAGTACAAAATAACACAAAAATCCTTCCACAAGAAAATATTTTGCTTGAAAAGTTTCCAAAATAATTCTTCGAGGATTTATTAATATAAGTTGAAAGTGATTCTTTCAATAAATTGCTTTTTAATTACTACTTTATTTGTCAGTTCGTCAAATTATATGCTACTACTAGCTACTAACAACTAAATAGTAATGTTCGGTTTCAGTTTCTGGACGGAACGAAGAGATACTTCCATGAAGTTCAATTGGCATGAAAGTACGTTTATCTAGTCGTCAGTCACAAAGCCGTAAGTAGCAAAACCTAATGAAAACAATTAAGTTGAGAACATTACAAATTTATAATTATTTTTCTGGATTAATCAAGTAATATTTAAAAAAAAAGTTAAGATGTTTATAATTT
Organism: Entomobrya nivalis; assembly: GCA_034695485.1. NCBI lineage: Eukaryota > Metazoa > Arthropoda > Collembola > Entomobryomorpha > Entomobryidae > Entomobrya > Entomobrya nivalis. The sequence goes on from JAQFZH010001529.1 coordinate 5,760, forward strand.
TACACTAAGCAGTGAATAACAACGCTGGCCACGTCGTTCATTGTTAATTTTGGATCAGCACTTCCAAACCTATCTCCATACATAGCTTCTAATTCAAGACGCAGTGCCTCATAATGTTCACAAAATATAGGCTCCATTGTAGCTTTAGAAAGTGGTTCATGCACCACAATTTCTTCGTTCAGAGGCATACCGACTAAACATAAGGTCAAACGATGTTAAAAAAATAAAAGTAAAAATTGATGCTAAAAACTTGAATTTGCTAAAAATGACAGAAATCTAAAGACAATGCAAAATGTTAAGGGGCAAAATGAGACGACTGAGATATTTTATTATGGAAACAACGCTGACCCTGACTGCTTTTCTGCAGTAGCAAAAAGTACTTCAATCAATGGAAATTTGGTAATATTATGCTAAAGAACTATTCAACCACTGTCAATTTGTTAACCACTACTAGTGTTCATGCTCATAAACCACGAGAACCGTTTTCTGTGTTGAATATCTACCAGAAATTATAAAATTTACGCAATTATATGATCCATGAAATACTTCAAATAAAAATCGTGCCGCTATTTAAAATCAGGTAATTAAAAATATTCCCTTTGTAAGTATTAAGTTTTGCTTCAATTCTAATTACCAGCTAGTGGAATATTGACTTTTTCTTGTGAAACTGATTAGCTAATACTGTGCGTAGCAGAAGACTATTTACAAACGGTCACAAAATTGATGCCATGAATATGCAGCCCAGCCATTGTTCATTGCTTTAATGAAAATTTCATATTAGGTATGCATGTAGGTCCATATAATGTGACAACTGATATCAATAACCAAATGAGTAAGATAGGGACACATTTGAAGCAAGTTATCCGTAAATAATCACCTCATTAAACAATCGGAACAAGCATAAATTTTACTAATAATTTTTAGTTTTTTTATTTCACGTTTTAAAAGATCCACTATGTAAAAATTAGATACAACCACTACAATACACTTTTCGAATGTTTTTTTCTATGAGGACCGTCATTGTTTCAACCGATTTGATAGTAATAAAATATTTTTGCTAGTCTTTTTATACTCAACATGTAATGAAGTAGCTTATTGGGGGCATGGAGAGCCAACTCCAGCACAGGCACCATCCCTGACGACGTAAGCTTTCATCATTCCATTGGGTTGCAAGTTCTTACAGGTCTTTTGAGGACCAGTGAATTCATTGTGTGGGCATCCATCGAAGTTACCACACACTCCACATTGAGTTCCACGGAATCTGGAGCCCAAAGTGACAGTCGAGTAGTGTCCGGTGTAACGGACGTATACGCTCAATGATTGAGACAAAATGAAGACGTTGTTCTCATCGTGCTTGTAGATCCTAAAAAAATTCAATGATGAAAAAATGTTAAATGTGTTTCATTCATGTAAACAGTAAGGCTAAATTTTTGTCATTTGAATGAACAACTTACTTGAAGATCTTTGGATCTGCTTCAGGAGTGAAAATCTTGTCGGAAAGACTGACAGACTTTCCATCAACGACGGCGGTGTTCAAGTCGCTAAGCTCAATCTTGTGCTCACCCATGTAAACGGTGATTCCCTACGAAATAAATAAAGAAGCGATTATTAAACTACTCAACAAACTATTTGCATGCACTTATTAAAACAAAGGATTTTTTCTTACAAGCTTGTCGTTGGCAATCTTTTGTCCGAGGACAAGATATCTTGGGGTTTTGGTACAGTCTCCAGAAAGGAGAGTAAGACATTCAGACATATCAGCATGGTAGGTCAGGTTATCGTAAGTTTGAACAGCACCGGGAGTGACGTCACAGTAGCCTAATTAAAGTAAAATATTTAAGTGTTAAGTAGTTCTAAAATAAGCTATGCATTTTACAAAAAAAATATTATGTGGAGACTTACTGTAGACTCCGTATTGCATGGCAAGAGCGTAGAGAGGAGAGAATCGGGAGAAAACGGGCCTCTTGAGTGGTCCTGGGAGGAAGCTAAGATCGACTCCGTGGAAATGTTCATCTTCTCCAGTAGAGCTGTGGAAGTGGATATCGGCTTCTGGGTGTTCTTCGTCGAGAGCAAGATCCAACTTGATGGATCCTTGGATGTACTTGCCATCAGCAGTTGGTCCGTGTTCACCATGAGCGTGAGCAACAGCAGCATCAACTTCTTCGTTTGGTACGTGGTATGGCATGAGAAGAGCGGCAGCAATGACTCCTGGGTATCTCCAGCGCTTGCGAGCTTCAGGGTCAACTCTGTAGTTGATGGTGACATTGGCTTCACGGAGACTGGTTTGCTTGAATGCAGCCCAGACACATGGTTCAGTAGCAGGGGTCAAGCTTCCTGGGTATCTTTCCTTGTTCTCCTTGGCTTCACGGCATTGCTTGTATGGCCAACGGTCGCTATGAGCCTCATCCTTTTGAGCTTGAGATCGGTGAGCAAGACGAACGATCTTAATTCCAGCAGCGTTGCTTGGGCAAGTTGGACCTTCCTTTCCGGCGGATTCTTCCTTACCCCAGACAATATTGATGGTACGTTCATATGCGGGTTCGTTGGCACCTTCGTAATCAAAGAAGTCGGAGATCTTGGAGGCGACAGAGTTAATGTCAACACAGACAACACCAGCCCTTCCAGTGGATTCGTCACGAGCGGCAGCCTTGATCTTAACATCAATCTTTTCCATACCAGTCTTGGCAAGAGAGATTGCGGCATCAATGTTCTTGGTCTTGGGGGTGCTTCCGATGTACTTGGCGTTAAGGGATGCCTTAACCTGGACACGGAGACCGAGCTTTTCCTTTGGATCAGATTCATACTTGACCTTGATTTGACCTTCCATTTTGTCGTAGACTGATGGAGCAGTGGTATCTTGCTTGAAGTAAGCCTTCATTCCACAAGTTTCAGTGGGTGGGGACAGGAACAAGGTTTGGATGAGGTAACGGGCACCAAGACGGATTTGAGTGAGTGGTCCACCCAAACGGCCACCAAGGTTCTTGTTTTCAGGTCCGAAAAATTTGCGGAGGGAACGGAGGACATGGACACGGGAGTGAATCTTCTCGCAATCAAAGTACTTGGCTCCAGCCTTAATACCTTCCATGAATTTGTACTTGTATCCAGATCCGAGGGAGCGCTCTTCACGGTACTTTTGTCCCTTGGAAATGATGGCTTTTCCTTCACAAGTTGGGCAGGTTTGGTGGAGGAGATCGACGATTTCTTGGTCACGAAGGGAAGCTGGTGCGTCATTGAGGACAGAGGTGACAGCGGTGGCATGAACCTTAGCGACAACAGGGTCTTCTTCAGTTGGAGCGTTGATAACAAAGTTGAGGGATTGTTGCTTGATGTCAAGACCAATGCTCATTTGACGTGGGACTCTGACGCGGAGGGTACGGACGGCAGAGACGGCGTGAGCACTTCCGAAAGCTGGAAGATGGTTGCTGACAGAGGAGCGTCCGTGGATGTTAAGTCTGTAAAACAAATTTCATTATTTCAGTATTTCAAATGTCAGTACTGAATATATGCACATTTTGGAACAAGATTTATGATATATATAAAAGCTTACTGGAGACGGATGTTGTAGTTTCTTGACAAGGTGGTTCCAGCCTTCTCAGAAGAAACCTTGGCGTGAAGTCCAGCAACTGCGGTAACAGCGCTAATGATGGAAACTGGGGTTCCGAGTTCATTGGGCTTTTCGACGGTAGCACCACCGATGAGCAACATGCGGTAAATTTCCTTGTCGTAAGCGGCATTCTTGTATTCGCTCAACTTCTTGATGAGGTTGGGGATAGTGGTGACAGTCTTGGCATCAGCAGCGTGGTAAGCAACAACACGGTTGTGGAGGAGGACAGCGATTTCAATCCTGAGGGGCTCAGCTTCACGTTCCTCAACTCCGATTTTGTCAAGGACTTCCTTGAGGTCATCAAAGTCAACAACACCAGTGGTCATGGACATCAGCCTGTTGGCGAGGGCCTTTCCAAGTCCTTCAAGACGGACAAAGAAGGACAAGTAGTTGGTAGCGTATCCAGCGGTTTGGCCATAGAATCCCAAGTAGGCGGAACGGGGGAGAACAGAGTATCCGGACTTTTGGACAGAGGTGACGGTCATGTGTCCAAAGTTGTATTGGCGATCATAGTAATCAGAGACGTATTGACCAGAATACTTTCCAGAGACCTTCCATGGTGGGAGGATTTGGGAGGCGGTCTTGGCGTAAGATCCACTATAAATATATAAAAGTTAAATTGAATTTTCGGTTAAAACGGTGTATTTAAGCAAGTTTTGTTAAATATTGAATAAATACATACATGAGAGTAGCACAGGGCTTGGTGCTGTGGGACAAGCTGTTGAAAAGAGAGAAAACAAAGTTCTTGACATTTGGATTTTTTTCAGTCCACATGTAAACGGCAGCTTCTTGGAAGAGAGATTCTTGTTGGGTATTGTACAAAGTCCACATCAAAGCGTGAGTCCTAAGTTCAGGGTCCTCCTGGCGATTGTAGAAGATGGGGAGGAGGTTGTTGCGGATGGAAAGCTTGTCTTCCCTAAGAAGGGGCTTAAGACCACCCATGGCGGCATCACGGACTGTGCGGTCTTGGTTCTTGTCCTTAACAATATTCAAGAGAACGTGGGAGGCGGTTGGGTGGTTGATGTTCTTGAGGGCAATAACGGCTTGGGTCTTTTCTTCGAATCCGGTGGCGGCAGCGATCCTGTCAGAGAAGATCTTGACGTACTTGTCCAAAAGTCCGGATTTTTGACAACCAGATTTCTTGCAGGTACGACCAAGAAGGGAAGCAAAAGCAAACTCAATGATGCGACCACCATGCTTGCTAACTCCAGACTTGCTGAGAAGGGGCTCGAGTTCTTGGAGAAGATTTTCAGTTGGGTTACGAATGTAATTAGCCAAAGGAGCAATGACGCGTCCAATGATGATGGTTTCGGAGGTCTCTTGAACAATATCACGAATGACAAGGGTAGAAGGTCCAGTTCCGGCAACGACCAAAGCATCCAAGAAGAGTTTGCTAAAAAACAAAGGAAATCACATTTAAAAATTGTTCTTGATGTTAATTCCGGACGGTCGTTATGAAATTATTGTATTTAAAACTTACTATTCAGTAAGATCTCCTCCCTTGAGTTGTTGTTCAACTTGCTTCAAGTGAGTGTAGTCAAGAGCGGAAACGTAGGGAATGATGGAGAATGGGCTGACCTTGTGGAATTCTTCGATATTCTTGTAGGTATCGATATTTTCAAGAGAATGGTGAATTTTTTGGATGTTTTCAACAAGCTTAGCAGCGGCCTTGTTTTGACCAGCAGCATCGAGATCGGCATCGTGATGATGGAAGAAGAAGGGCTTGGGGCTCTTGAGGTCCTCATCCTCGTCGTTGTCGTTTTCGAAAACGTATTCCAAGTGGTTGGCTTCAGCACCGTTAGATGGTCCAGCGACGGAACCATCCTTGACTTCCTTAAGGACAGCATTGATCCTGAATGATCATAAAATAACATGCAAACATCAACATATTTGTCATAATGAAAAATATGTGCATGTACATAGGTATATTTTAAGTATTTCATATTTCAGCAATTCGTAATCTCTTACATTCCAAAGCTGTATTGGGTGTGTCCTTCGGTTCCAAAGAGATTGTAGACAACGGAAGATCCAACGCTGATTCTGTTGACAGTCAAACTACCATCCTTGATTTCCAAATCGTAAACACCGAAACCAGTGGAGTTGAGAACATCCTATATCACAAATAAAAGAAATTTACATTGTGTTTAGAACAAATCAAATTAGGGTAGAAGAATATGAAAATAAAAAACAGAATAGAAAACGGATGAATAGGGTGAAAGTTGTATCTCAATTTACCCTGGAGTTGGCATCGGGGCAGTAGTCTCCGGAGATACCAGGAGCACGGACGCGTCTTGGAGCGTTCTTGCATTGAGCATGGGACCTGTACTTGCGGACTTGTCCATGATTGGCATCAGTACCAGGAATGACGACGTATTCAGTAACACACTCACCGACTACGGTTTCCTATAGAGTACAAAATATGTATAATGCCAAATTGCTGCAGTACATTACATAATTAATATGCATACGTCCTTCATATTTTTAATTTTCACATACTTCTTCAGTTTGGAAGATACTTCCTTCATGAATATCAACGTCAGCAAGGTCCAGTTGGAGGGCAGTCGCGATACCTCTTTGCATGTTTTGGGCCCAGATGGGGATGTCCTTGTTGAGGACGATTCCCTTGGCTCTGCCACCTTCTACCTTGACGGCAAAAGGCTCAGAAAGAGGGGCAAGTTGTGGGAACGACTTGTGCTCAAAATGAGGAAGAGGGTGCATCTGCCATTCTCCGTTGTAAAGACCAAGTTCGACATTGTTCAACTGGACGTTCAACACACTGGCACCTCCTTGAATGTGGAGCTCTCCAGTGAAGTTGACAGCGGAAGCAAAGCTAACGTAATCCTTAGAACCAGCGATAAGGGAAGCAGAATATCCGTAAACGTATTCCTTTCCGGACTGGAACATGGCAGTGCCAGCATCTCGCTTTACAAAAGCGGAGCTGCTGAGCACAAGGCCTGCAAATTTGAAAAGAAAAATCAAGATTAGTTTTTTATTCCTGTTTTCTTTTTAATGACACAAAAAACTTGCTCGCTAAAAAAATATCTTTGTAAAGCTTACCCAGAAGAATAAGATATTTCATATTTAAAGTTCAAAGGACGATCCGGTTGGGAAATTGTGTGCGCGTCAAGAATACTGTTAGGCCGGGGGCCTGAAAAGGAATGAGCTGAAGATGAGAATCAGACCCTATTTATAATCATGGTTCCCCTGCTACGTCAATTGTATTTGTTCTGTCATGTCATATAGTAATTAAACATAATTTTAATAAGTCAAAGTGTCAATTCAGCCACAATTACATACATATATGCAGGGTCTACATGTTATATGTGTATGCATGAATATGACACTACACCTACAACTTTTTATGAATATCATTTTTTTCTTATGCATCGGCATTGATTAATATTTATCTTCTGTTTGATTTCGGATAAAAAAGACTTGAAAAATCATCCAATCAGCCAACAAGAAATATCAAGTCACTGTGAATAAGTCGGTTTCGAAGTAAACAAGGTATCTACTTTTAATCGTTGTCTATACGCACGTATTAAAGCTCATCCCATCAAACGACATTACTCATCTTAAGAAGAATATCTTAGTTTTATCTTCATACAGTCGGAATTTTTTTTATGCTTATATTTGTCATATATGGTATGGCATAGAGATAACAACGATTGGTGATTATGTCATTGCGTCCATGTACCATATAAAAAGATTTTCAATATTCTTTCTTTAATTTGAACGTTAAAAAACTACATCTCATGTAAAAAATTATTAAATCTAGATAACATTTTCAACTTTAACTCTTTTACGTGACTACCTACCACAGGCATTGATTGTAAATGTAAAATTGTTGAGGTGAAGGGCTCAAATATGTATAAAAAAATGGTACGATTCGGTAATGTAAATATAAATCGGGTATCTTGTTTTCTTTTCATCCTCGTAATCTTCCAACCTTTGGAAGATGCGTGATGTCTGGAGATTTCAGTTTTAAACGAATTCACCGTAGGCGTAGTTCAATATGTATTCGACGTTTAATTCCATAATATTCTTGTCAGTTTGTATATGACTGCAATAAAATTTCCATCTAATCATAGTCAATGTTAAGCATAAATTTAGCATTCCATTAATGCATATGTATGTACATACATAGATTTATAGTCTAAACTCCAAACCTTGGCTAAATAGCTCACCCATATTATGCATTTCATGAAGTATGAAGATCACGAAATTTATGGGATGAAGTTGGCAGTTAGCAACAAGATTGTGAGCGATGCGACTTGCGAAATTATTTTGCACGTTTGCGATTTCAGAGAAGCAGCGAGACCCAGACTGTCCCAGACCATTTTTTAACCTAGTACGCCTGTTTGTCTACCTTGAGAATCTTTTCTCTTGTCTTATTTAGCCAATATGACAAAATTGGAGAGTACATTTAAGCCTTCTAATTTTTTGCGATAAGAAAATCTGTTTTAAATTTAAATGGGTTAATGTAATTTTTGCCTTTGGACTACTAACTGGAGTGACCTGGAAATAACGCTATAGCAAAAAATGAAGTCTAAAGATAAAAGTTCAATATTCACACTCATCGCTTACAAAAATAGCAACGCATCCATTAATCTCCAGAGTCCATCAAGTGAAGTTGATAATTGTACTCAGAGTTTTCCTGTTCATATAAGTAATGGGTTCATAAGAGTATCAGCATAGCCAAAATTGTCAGTTTCCTAAGATCAATCTATAATAGATAAAACATGAAAACAGGATGATAGACACAATTACGTTCAACGTTTATAGTCCAATTTCTCTTAAATCAATGGTCGCATCGACTAAAACCTTACTTAATGGAACTCAACAACATTTTACCAATATCTACATTTAGATATTCCTTAAATAGGTATTTTGACAAGCCTACGCCACCATCAGAATGGACATAAAATAGGATAAAGTACATTAAACTCCAACCTCTCGGCAAAAAAGTAAGCTTTTTTGGGAGAAATCTGTTGTGGCCCATTCACTAAATATTTATGACTAAATTTGAATGTAATCTACTCCCTTGGTTCCGATTCCAAATCCGTATGACATAAATGAGACTCCTTGCGAGTTGTTTGTGTTGTGGATATACTGTCAACTGTTGTTAGAGTTGACAGACAACGACCATGGGGCATCCTAAGAATCATTGTATGACGCATATGTACCATCCATATAATTACTATGTATTTTTTAAATTAATCTGCCTTCCAAATTTTTGTGCAGCTTGAATCCAATTTCTTCCAAAACACTTGGTTCATTATCTAATCTGGTTATGGTTTTTTCCAATTACATTTTTGAGAAGTCGCCAGTTAATGTAAACAAATGATACAGTATAAAACATACCATATCAGAGAAAGTCAACAATAAACCTGTTGGTCTATAGTTCTACAAAATACAATGGATTTCAAAACAAAGTACCACGAGCTCTTTTTCTTTCATCACCTTCCTTTTGGACAAAGTTCAATTCTTCATGTTACATATTTTTCATGCCGTTGATGAACGTTATCGCATGTTTTTAAAGATGTCGTCTTTTATGAACAATTTACCTATTTTCTTAACTTTGATTCTGAAATCCCTATTCCTTAATGGTAACTGGAAAATATTCACGGGAAATGTTGCACAAAACTCCAAGATGCTTATTTTAGCGCTACATTATTATATTCCTGCTGGAAGAACACATTTTATAGACAGTGGAGGACTTGTTAGTAATGAATGAATAATATCAGTATTGCATCTCACAAACAGATAAGGTGAATGGAATTATTTGATTTCATATGTATGCATGATATTGCATACTTGAGGTAATTTCTTTTCCAATTTAAGGTGTATAATGTTAATATTTAACGTGAAGATAAGCTACACATGTAGGGAGAGATACGGAAATTATCTACAAAAAAGGATAATTCATGAGTACAAGTTTAAGCGTTGATTACAGCCTTTGATTTACTAGTTGCTGCAGTTGAATTTGAATGAAAGGAGTTTTTTCGCAAATAAAAAATATTCGTCACGCCGCACTAAGAATCCTGGAAACAGAAGTAGGTAGTCAACAATTATCATCATGTCACAAAAAGCTGATATCAATACTGACATTTGAATTTTGCATCCAATTAATAGCTTTTTGATTTTGTGTCATGTATCATGTACCACCTATGCCTATTATTATACACATCATGCACTCTATAAATATGAATTTGCCAAGCCGTAGAGGTACATTTTGACCTGTGACACTACATTTTAGATAAATGTTTACTCTACTCAAGTGGCAGTAAACAACAGAAGATTTCAAAACACAATTTTCGATCCGGGAACCGGTATCATTTTGGTACGTTCATTTTAATGCACGTTTGGCTTAGTTAATTAGATAAATTGTTGAGTAGGTAGTAATTCGTATATGTACCCAAGTCTGGCAGTATAGGAATAAAACTGAAAGTAAGGAATGGTGCCCGAAGTTCGGAGAGTTATATAATCTTGTTCCAGTTGTGAACGACCTTGAACTTAAATAGTAATGTAGTTATTCTGATAGTTGGATGTTAAAAAGCAAACTGAATAGATGATATCTCTTATATCTGTATGTCTATTTATTCCCATAATTTGAAAAATGCCAGCGATAAGAATATGCTGATTCTAGCTAAAGCGAATGCGTGCCTTAATTGCTCAGATAAATTTGTAAATTTCTTATCGCCATTGAACGAAATCTTTCCATCGTTGAAAAATATAATTTTTGTCATTTTTAACAACGACCAATTGGATTGAAATCAAGTGGATAAAATTATCAAGTGTTCATATATTTTGTTCTTTTCAAGCAGTGCTTCTACTGGAAATCAGTAACCAATTTCGTCTTTGTGATATGCACCATCATCAGAAAAAAGGTTCGTGCGATTAGTTAAATACATTTAAGCAAATGCAGATAATAATTTGTTTAGCCAAATGTATGACTAATGCAGCAACCTCCTTATATATCTGTGCAGATCAGTAAAATCATTTTACCAATACCAGTCGGTTTTATATTATTTTAAAATTTATTTTGCAAGAATACGTGCACCAATTAACATAAGAATATTTATAACTGAGATACAAGAAGTAATGTTAATAGAGGTTACATACTTAACCTTAAAACCAAATAATAAGTTAAAAACAACAAATCTGCAAACTAATTAAAGTATAGTCAATTTTATCTAAATACGTATTTGTACACATATATTATTGTGCACTTTAAACTAACAGTTTGTGATTGTTAGTTTTAAAGGTTTTTGTATTGACATTGTCGTTTGAAATTTTAGCAAAACTTAATGGGTTAACATGTTTTAATTGTACAAATTGAGACATCTCAATTTTAATTTTTCATCCTTCAATTTCAATCTCAACAACTCTGTCCAACATCCGTGCACTGTCCTTCCTTAACTACCCAAGCTTGAACAATATCAGCAGGAGTAAGAGGTCTTGGACACGTCTTTGGTCCAGCAAGGTCATTGTAAGGATTGTTGTCCCAGTTGCCACACAATCCGCAATTGACACCTCTGAACATTGAACCCAAATCGACGGTTATGAAAGAGCCGGTATACCGAACTGTAATGGATGGAATGACGAATGTAACGTAGACTTCATCCTTTCGTGTGTAGATTCTAACAAGAGGAAATACATCCATTATACATCAAGTATCAATTGCAGTTTGCAGTCCTTTTTGTTATGAACTAGCAATATTATTTTGAATTATTTACAGGAATTTATCTGCCTTCCCAAATTCTTCGAAATTCCTGAAAGTTTTCAGTGATCCATCAATCACAACGGTTGTTGGACTTTGTAGCTCAATTCGTGTGTCTTGAACTTGGATAATTACTGCCTACAATGCATCACACCAATATTGCATAAAAATTTAGGTTAAACCAGTTTGACACATTACTCATGATGAAACCGCCATGAATTTGATAAAAATTAGTCTAGTCATGTATAGCAAATCTCATTGCATTGCTTCATTCCTTTGTTTCATTCATTTTTAATTGACTTACAAGTTGTTGGTTGGGCATCTGCCGTGCCAAAATTGCATATTGCGATCTACTGCTGCAATCTCCACTGACAAGTACACTACATTCTGTACTCAATGCAATGGGGTACAAGAAACTGTCCAAGGTCAAAACTGCTGCTGGTGAAATGGAGCATGAGCCTAACCATATCCAAAATGGAAACTTTTTTTTAGAATTTTCAGATTATCATGAAAACATGAAAAGACCTAAATCATGAACATTTTTGAAATTGCTACTCTACCAGATAATCCAACAAGTCGCTGAATTTGTTGTAATGGCGAAACTCTTGCAGGAAACGGATCCGGTACTAAAGCTGCAGGTAGCAAGCTCAAGTCCACATCATGAAAATGTTTTTCTTCTCCATCATGTTTTGAATAATGAACGTTCATTCTAGGGGCATTTTTTTGCAAATCAAGATTAATTTCCACATCACCAGTTGTATAAAGTGCAGCGTCAGCAGATGTGCGATGACCGTGCTGATCAGGAATGTGAATGTGATCTGAACCATCGATTTCTGTCGAATCCACTAGGTATGGTGACAAGAAACCAGCGGTCAAATGTGCCAATGTAGCCCAGCGTTTTTTCGCCTCCTTTTTAACCTTTTGATTAGACATGTTCAAAATATATATTTCAATATTTTTTTTCATAAAAAAGATGTAGCAATGCAACTTTTGTCGTATTTTAGCAATTGACGTACAAAAAAATTCTCAGAATTTTTATATCTGTTTTTGTTGACAAAGTTAGATTTAAGCAAAGAAGCCAAATTTTATATTGCATTAAGCTGAGCCCAATAAAGGAAGTCTATTCAGAGTCTGTGAAAAATGTTTTTCACGCTCATCAACGTTTCTTGACCTTAATGGCATAAAAATGAGTAACCAAAAAGTTAACCCAACCCATTTTAACCAGAACAAATAAGAATCCTCTGGAAGGTTCTTTGATTACCTTATATGAAAGCGATAAATTTGCTGACCGTAATCCTGTTTGTTCCATCATTGCTAATTCACAAGATCTTGTAGGTGGAATAAATTTTCCTGGCCACAAATTACTAGCTTTATCCGCTTGGCACTGGTTGTACGGCCACATCACTGCAGCATCCGCTTCTCCATGTTGTTCTTCAGATCTCTCTGCGTCTCCAGAGAACGTTATTTCGGCATGATTATTTAAACAAGGTAAATCTTGCACAGATGATTGACGATTTGGTTCCCCGGAAGCGAATTTCCCCATTCTCAATGTTATGGTTTGATTGATAGATGGCTCACTTTGCCCTGTAAATGATAAAGGATCCTCCCAGCTTGTACGAAGCCGATTGTCAATTTCCAAACAAACCATTCCGCTTTGCCCAGCAGGACCATTCAAAACGGCCCCCTTCACAGTGATTTGCTGATTTTTACTTTCATTTTGTTTGGTATCTTTAAGAATTGCATGAAGATCAAGCTTTGTCTCCGATGGTTCTTCTCCTTCGTGGCTGTAAACAAGTGTTGCAAGGATTTCTACTTTGGGAGGGGAAGTTCCCGTTTTCTTACTTATAGAACCACTTATCTACATACGTAAAGAAAATACTGTGATTAACCGCTGAAACTTAATGTTTGGAAATAATTGCATACATATGCAGTAGTGTCCTGTCAACGCACGTCAATTTTAGCGCAATTACCTTTTTCGTGCTGGTAGCTGCAGTTGGATCTTGTGATAAAATAGCTTTCATTCCACAAGTTTCCCCATACGGTGATATAAGTAGGGAGTCGATAGCATGATCTACTCCAAGTTTGATTATGGACGTGGCAAACCCAAAGCTACTATATTGGAAAAATAGATTTTCAAACAAATTTTCTATCATCGAAATACTCATCATTATTATGTGTAATTTATGTAGTATCAAAGTACCCCGTATTTTTTCCAGTATCACTGAAAAACAATCGCATTCGTTTCAAAAGGGCAGTCTTCGAGTTATCTCTTTCACAATCGACGTATTTCACTTCAGCAGTAACTCCACGAAGCAGTTTTAGGGATCGCTGTGCAAAAACTCGCTTTAAGAAAGAATAGAGATACATATTTATGTTTACAGATTAATGAATATATTCACAAAAATATGCATAAATATGAAGTTATGGAAGTAACAAATTAAATATTTTAGTGCCCAATAGTTAGAACATACGTCTTTACGGAAGGCGTCTCCTTTCGTAACGGTTTTTCTTGGGGAACAAGCTGGACAGGATTCTTTTAGCTTTGCTTCTGCTTGTTCATCCATGATCCCGTTCGGAATGTCACCACGAAGGGACACTTCTGACGTAGCATGTACCATTATAGCGAAGGGGTTGTTAGCTGATAGAACACAAACGAAATGTTTTGAATGCTACGCTTAAAAATACATGTAATTTCAAATTTGTATTTAAAATTCTCACCCTTCGGAATATAGAAATTAAACTGCAATGCACCCGCACGACTCCTCGAAGCGCTGGTTGAAGAGCTATGTAAGGGTGAACGAATTCGTAAAGTTCGCAGTTTACGAACAGTCAACATGGTGTTGATAGCGGGAATGTGGTTCGTGATTCCAGTGGTCGCAAATACATTAACCCTAAAAATTATTTTAAAATACAGTTCAAGGCATTTTGCATATAATACATGTTACGCCATATATGTAATGTATGCACAATGTTTACACTCACTGAGACAGAATATCTGCTTCCGTTTTGGTGACGCCTCCCGCATTTGAGGTCTTTGTAATATTAGTGGTCACTGCTGACAATGTCGCCACATTGGCAAATATAGACACTGGCGTTCCGATTTCAAGTGGCTGCTGGTATCGGATTCCCCCAGTGAAGCCTGGGTTTTGTACACTTACTGCTATTCCAGCAGAAAGTTTTTTCCAAGATTCATTAAATTGGGTAATTACTACAAAAACATAAAGATATAAAATTTGTCAATAAATATAATAATCAACCATTATTCAAATAGTTTAATTAATATAATCATACTTGATCGTATACGCGCCCCAATATTCTTTTCATTCGCTGAAAAATACTGCACAGCTTTCCCACTGTTGATTATCACTAGTTCGAGTTGCAATGGTTTTCGACGCCTTTGTTCAATGTCAATCTTTGATAAAATTTCTAAAACCTTTTCCACATTTCCGTCAGTAATGTCTGGAATCTGATCCTCGAGAGCTTTTTCCAAGCCTTGCAATCGTAAATAGAACTAGAATTTTTTTTAATTAAAAAAAATTAAGTTTTGAGAAACAAGTTCTTTTATGTTTTAACGATATTTTGATCATACGCCGAAGAATGAATTGGAGAAGCCTCCGATGT
>JAQFZH010001530.1:0-20698 GCA_034695485.1 Entomobrya nivalis
GTGTAAGTAATGCCACTACATTTGAGTGTAATTTATATTGTTATTCACAATGAAACAAAGATTAGATTTAGGTTTCATATTTTTGAATCGCCACACAATAGTAATATTACCTCCAACCGTCTCTTTTCACGATGTCAAATGCCGAAAATTGGCATACCAATATCGTGGTCTTAACAGAAACGGAACTACAGAAAGGGCATGAATGCATCAAATGTGTCATAAGGCTATCATTAACCATAATTCGCTATTAAATAAGTAGAAAGTTCAAATTTCTTACCATCTGAAGATTTTGGAGACAAATCCTCGCGGGACCCATCATTCCCACCTCTCCCTGAACGCATTCTGGTATTTCCTAAAATGATATTTTCTGCAGTAAGGTCTTTAAGAGAATCCAGTGAGCCGCCTAATTGCTTTGGGTTGGAAACTCCAGGAACAAAAGTACCGTCTGATCTTCTAAGTCTACGGAAGGAATCTTTGGTAGTTATACTCATTTTGTCAAACTTTGCTGCTGCATCATTTACAGTTCCAGTAGTTAACTGTGTTCCCTGCAGTCGATCAAAAGAGTTCACTCTCCTTATTGAAGCTTGTGATTGAGCATTTGAAGGGACAGCGTCAAAAGATGAATTTAGCGATGATGAGTTGATTGCAACCACGGGAGGTTTGGGTGGCAATGATTGCGGAGGCATCGAGTTCCTAAACGGTACAGGGCCCAGTCGACTACCCGTTGGCCATGCTGGAAGCGAGGATGTTAGTAAAGAGGATGGAGCAGTTGAATTGGAATTCGAACTACTTAGGCTGCTATTGCTCAGATTGAAAGGTCCAGGACTGCTGGCAAAAATTCCACGGTCTCGGTGATGTACTATACCTGCACCATAAAATATTCGATTAATATAATAGTTTTCCTATAATATGAGCTTAGTGTAAATTATTATATGTAAATATATATAAAATATATATAAAAGCGTACTAGATGGGTTATCTGCTATTTGATCATAAATGTCATCCTGCTCTAGGTCATCTTTGGCTTTTTTCAACGCGTCATCTAGCTTCATTTGCTGCTGCCTGATGTCTTCGATTCCTTTAATGGTTTTATTAGATCCCACGTTTAACACGCTGGAATTGGGAGATCGGTCATCTCTGTACAACATTGCTTTGGTTTCCAGCTCAAAATTTCGAATTCGTCTTTCCGTGACTTCGTTCAGTCCTGCGTAAGTACGAATAAATCCCTTTTCGTCAACGGGTTTATACTCTTGGAGTTGTAACTTCTGTTGGTAGAATTTTTGATGCAAAAAAAAGTTTTTTTTAAGCATCATGCATAGTTTTATCTACAAAGTTTAGAAGATAAAACTTACCGGTTCGTCTGAAAGCGATTGGTTTTCCTTTGCACTAATTTTACGTTTAGCGGCTTTAATTAAGGAAGTTTTCAGTTCATCTGAAATGTGATAGCATCATAAATTAGTATAAAATTATCAATCAGAAAAATGTTAAATCAAGAGAGTAAAAAATACATAAGGGCATACTTTCAATAGTTGGCGGCGATGGTGGCAGTTGTTTTTGAATTTCTTCAATTCTTAGTGAATCGTTTACATTTATGATGATATCAGACTTTTGTTGCTCTTCCGAAATTTGACGGAGTATTGGAATGGGGACCAATCTTGTTCCGGTAGGTTCTGTACTAAATACTTCTTCCGCCTAAAACAACATAGAAAAATTGTGAGTACTCTATGAAATATTTATACCTATTCTGACTAATATTAGTAGGGTAGTAAACTTACATGAAGGACTAGTGCTTCCACAATTTTGCACTGATTTTTCATATCGACAACCATACTGTTAATACTTTCACCTGCTGTTCTTACTATCGTTGGACCAAAAACAATTGCTAAATTTCTAGCATCCATCCGATTAGCTTCACCTTTCTCAGCAACATGTTTCAAATGCATAACTACAGCTTTCAACGTCTCATAGTAATGTACAGGAAGACTGTTAATTAACTCCCTAATTTTCGCTAGACTGGTTTTCTCATCTTCATCAGCAGCCTGGATAAATGCCGGATACCTGTCATTTGTCAGCAGAGGATCCGGTAAGCGACGAAGAAACGATTTAATTAAACTAGCAACTACGTGTACATCTGCCCATCTAGCGTCCTGTGCAAACAAGAATAAATTCAAAGAATTATGATCTCTTCATATTTAAAAATGATTCTTTGAAATAGTGTGCGCAATTATACCCGTTCAGGATTCGGATCTTCTCCTCTATTTAAGCGCTCAGTGAGTATTTGAACAGAGGCGTTGTTTCCTGGAATTCTATACAATCCCACCATTTCTATACCCTTTTTCTCAATAAGTGCGATTGAGTACTCTATTACACGGGGAATGAACGGATTAGTTTCTCCTGGAGGACAATCTTCCAAATTAATTCCAAAGGTTGCTCCTGCAGGAGGAAGAGAAGCGTATGGGCTAGTGGTCTTAGTGTCTGAGCTGCTACTACCCGTGTCGATAATATCATGAACTTTCTTCCACTGTTTCGCAACTTTGCCTTTCCAAGTTTTCACTTTGGGACTAGCAGCGGTGTTTGGAATGCCGACGCCCACGTTGGGATTTAAAGTATTCGAGGAGCTCGCTCCACTTGCGCCGGTTGCACTTGGAGCTTTCTCCTGAATCGTGAGGTTTTGCACTGGAGTGCCAGGGGATGGTAAAAGTGATGTTAAAAATGACTTAGATTTTGGACAGAATTCTGACCCGAAGAAGATACCTTTATGAAGATTGCTAGTTACACTTGTGTCAGTGTTGCAATTGTTATTTTCCAATTGTTTTTGTAAACAGTTAACCCAGAAAATGAGATCACTTTGGTCTTCTGTTTGAATTAAAAGTTCGACCGTTAATTGGGGAACAACAGGATTAAGACTTTGTGGGGGTTGGTAAGAGTCGGTAATGAGAGATAATGGAAAATTTGACTCGTCATCTGGAACAAATGAGGTACGAACACGTATGACGTATTTTCTCTTTGTGTAGTCTTCCGCAGGCTCAACCTGAACTCCATCTTTTATACTGACACTTATTATCACAGATTCTTCATTTCCGGTAACAGCCACGTCCCTTTGCAAACGTTCTTTTGACAGGTACAGATAGCCACTTCTGCGAACTTGCGCGAAACCTTGCCTCCATGACCGATTATACGTGCCTCTCTGTAATAATTAAGATCGCACAAAAATCTTTAATATTTGTGCTCCAAATTTACATCAATGATTATAAATATTATAATGTCATGTTTATACATAATCTTCAATCAAATCTCATTACACCCCAAATATCTCTTGTACACTCACCTTATTCTCTCCAATTCGTATTTTAAAATGAACCTTGCCATCACGGACGACCTCTGATACGTCAACAAATCTATCTGCTTTGGGGATTCCCAACCCGGGGTATTCCGATGTAGGACTGAAATGAAACGAACATCCACTACTTAGTCAACTAATAATTGGCAATACGATAGCAGAGACACGAAAAAATCACAAACACAGTTGACAGTTATTATATTTACACAATGATACCAACAGCGTGATTATAATTTTTTGAAGTTAAGTCCACAACACACAGTTTTTAAGATGAAAAAAATAAATTAAAATATTGACTAGTATGAACTTTTCAATTAACTGTTCATTAAAACATCCACAAAGTAGTCATATATAATCGTAACGAAACAACGTGAAAGCTTTGAATGTAAAAGCAAATATATACATATTTATCAAATCTACGCGATTTAACTTGAATGCAGAGACATTCGAGAGAGAAAAAATGAAAATCACTCGTATAATATTTACATCATATTTACAATATCAGTAATCTGTGGGTGGGATCCACTATAAGAGATCTCTGCAACTGACTACATAAGTATTACATAAGATATCAAATACATCAGAGAATCATACCCTTTGACAATTGACAATACATGAAACTACGAATTACCAATATTATACCACTAGACCACCAGTCAGGATTAGATGTGAACACAGAGAAATCAGTAATAAAAAATGAAAAAATCAAGAAATCTAAAATCATTCAATCCAGGTAAACTTTTTACTGTTTAGAAAAACTTCAATCTAGAAGAAAAATGTATATACATAACTGAGTCCAACCTATCAACGTAAAACTTGAAAAGGGACGAAGTGGGCTGAGTACGATCCTCAAAATATTGCTTCAGTCTATGAATTCGACCTTTGGGGAAAAACTCTGTTGCGAGTCTATTGGCCATACTTCGTCTTCTTCCAGTAGTTGCCCCAGAGGGATAAGTTGGTTTACATGACATAACGTCAAAACTGTGTGTAGAAGTATTAATGAATGATACTCATGATTATGTTTTAGAAACTTTAGAGAAATCCATTTCACTAACTAATTAACTTTTCCTTTTAGACTTTCACTACAGATAAAAACGGCAATACAATTTTATAACTTGTGTAAGTGCCGAATGCCTATTGCAGTCGCAAAAATACGGAAATCTCATTATACCCCATATTACCTAATAATTACAAGTTTATGCTTATTTACGAGGAATATGATTGTTACAAGTTTGTTGTATGTGAATTTTTGTATCAAACTGAGGATCGCTTTCTTTACCTTTTAACTGGCGATGTCGGACTAGTTGATTTGCGTTCCATGTCAATGGGTGAGGAAGTTGCCTTAAGATAAGATACCCGACGGACCAAGCGCTCACTTTCAGATTCTGAAAATACAATTGCATAACAAATAAATAAATAAGTTTGTTCTTTAGTGTCAAAAGTATTTTTTGTAGTAAATTAATTCAGCCAGCTCCCTTACCTGGTTCTAAATCTTTTCTGCGTAATATCACATTATCTGTAATTTAAAACATACAAATTGGTATTTATTTTGACGCGTAGACAAGCAACGTTTAATTAATTAATTATCATCGAATCAGTGCAGGTAAAGGGTGATTGTTTTAATTTAGTGATGCTGAATCTGAAAGGTTTTAATGATAAATGAAGAGAGAAAGAGAAAGCATATTTACCTGTACAAATTTTAACCTCTGCAGCATCAGTCTCAAAACTTCCTGTTGGAAAGCAAGGATCCCTGCTCACTTCGTCAACACGAGGGCTAAGACAAGTTTGCGGGGAGTGTTGATATCCAGTGAGAGTTGCAAGATCAGGTTTCCAGTCTGGTGGAGGATCACAATGTAACTTTCGACTGCCAACGACAGTAGTTCGGTTTTTGGGTAATTCGTACATGGAAAGTAAATTGGATGGACTGTACGCTTCCTTTCTACTAATTTCTTTTTCAATGCACAATTTCTGAACGTCAATAGCATTGTCACTTTCGGAATTACGATCAACAGGAGACCACGAATCACTATTACTAGTTTCAGGTCTGCAGCTGCTACCACTGGACAAACTATCAGGCCCACTATGTTGAACACTTATCACTGTTACATTGTTTGATTTAGCTTTCTTGTCACCTCTACTAGTCAAGTTTCTATTGTCTACTACACTTGATTGTAAGGGCTGCTTTGTCGATGTCACTGACGGTACCACATTTTCAGGAGGCCACGGCACTTTACTAAACTTTTGGGGTTGAGCGTATAGCTCTTTTGGAAACGGTGGTGGGGCTTGTTGAGGCGTGAACGGACCCCAAAAAGGTTGATTAGGACGTTTGAGGAATTCCTCCTTTTGCTCAACTGTCCGTCTGATTCTGTCCACTATTTGATTTTCATACCCGGAAAAGGAATTAGATGCACCGGGAGCTATCACGGCTCCATGATCAGGGCCCGGGTACATGTAAGGGTCACGCGGGTGGCGAGGAGTCTGGCCGGCATTTGTACTGGACATGGTGACAACCATGGTATTGCGAAAATCTGAGGGTTGACTAGCTCCAGCTCCAGGCGTTTTGGCGGTACTAATACTATACCGGTATCCTGGACCAGCCTTTTTCAAGGCCATCTCTGCAGTGTTTAATTCCGAGAGGCATTCCATACTCTCTGAACGAAGAGGACTTCTATAAATCGCAGTATCCACGTTTTCACCCAAAATGCTGTCTGCACTTTTGGCTCCAGAGTTAGGCTCATCCCTCTCTCTTACTTTCCACACTGTTGACTTGTCGAAAGAATGATTGAATGGGTAATACGTTTGAGGTTGTTGTCTTTGCACAGCATTATTTGATTGACTAAGAGAGCTTGGATAGTTTCTGTCGCCATTACGATCAGCAGACGTACTGGCCCAAACTGCCGACGATTTATACGGGACCGGACGTGGAAGATGGGAAAAAAATTGAGGTTGACTTGAATGGCTAGATGACATATTAGCTGTAAACCTAGGGTAATCAGTTTCGTCGTAAGAACGATAAGCGTAGTCGTTCGGCAGTTGGGAACTACTTCCACGGTGAAAATCGCTTGCGGAAGGGTAATGGTAAAGTGGTTCGGATGACGAGGAACTTTTTAGTGCCTCGTACGGTCGCTGATTTGTTTCAGGCCGATAGGCTTGCTCCTCATAAAACTGTAAAAGAAAAACCAATGCAATGGAAATAAGATGGTTGTCTTCATGCGCAAATAATTAACCCATGTTGTAAATTCCAATAACCCTAAATGTCACTTTACACCTTTTCCAAATTTTGTTGTGTTTTTAGTATTGACAACTACTTATTTTCAGTTAGATAAAACATTAGCAGTGCTATTTTACAAGTAAGCATTATATACAAATTGTTTTTCAAAATTAAAAATTAAAAAATCAAGCAAGTTGGTGAAAGCGGTAACAAACAAGGATAACTTTTTAAAAATCTTACCAGTTGCAGCGTATCATACTGTTTAGGGGAAACCTCTAAGCACAACAAATCTCTTGTCTGCTGAATTAATGAGACCACTTGGTCGTAGCTTTTTCCGACTATAGTTTCGCCGTTTACGCTTACTATACGGTCTCCTTTATATTCCAACGCAATGGGGAAGGTGAGGGCGAGAGCACAAGCAATCGTTTACAGACAGGTAGCAAAAATTATATAAAAAATAAAACACCAAAACAAAAGTGTATATAAGTAAAAAATAAAAAACAAATTCATAAAGAATTGTCATTCAAAAATAAATAAATTAAGCTACGATGCGCATTTTAAAGTTGATTTTCATTGTGAGAGCATGCGAGCGTTGGATAATGTTAAGTGAAATGGAATGTAGGCTATTATAGCATGAGAATTTTGATAAAAATAAATTGACTTATATGAACTGTCATTCCAAATTTGTAATACGGCAGTGTAGAAATTTCACTGATTAAATGTAAATTACTTCAAAAGTTAGTTATTTGTATTCTTATCATGTGAGTGTGGTTGTGAAGTAGTGCATCGTGATTTGTAAATGTTCTATCAAACCACTGTTATTGTGTTATTTCACATACATAACACAGAAAATGTTAGCAACTCAGTAGTATGATTGCTGCATGTCAACATTCCTTTTAATGATACCTACACATGATATTTATATACATAGATTAGATAAATGATCTCGCTTGTGAATATGACAAAATATCTAAGATTATCTGTGAGAAACTTCATTAAACTTTTCATTTTGTTGCAAGAAACGAAGAAAATTATTTAATCTATTAAGACAAGGAATCAAGTCGAATTGATTGAATCATGTAATGTATGCAGTGAACATGCAAGCGAATTTTACAACGTGCAGCAACTTGCTTAACCATATGCGTAAACTTACAAGTGGAATTTAGCAAGTATTTACATGATTACTGTACAAAATGAAGCTTCACCTTTAGAAAATTGAACGCAAACTTAACGATGATTATGATTACCCTATAATAAATGCTTTATTTACAATCGTTACAAGTCGCAATCTCAGTATATGTATGTAAACGTGTGTAACGTGAAAACTGACGGACGATCAACGATGAGCGACAAACAAGAAAACTGTACAAAAACAGCGTTTTGTGTGTATCTGACTAGAAACAAATTGCACTTGTCTTGTATACTTAACTTTACAACAACTAAAAGATGCACTAGAAGAGAACAAGACAGGAAAAGAAACTCGCTTGCCTCTTCCTCTCTGCACAATACACACTCTTCAAATTCAAGAGTTAAAGGATTAATGCGGTATGTAAATGCACGAAACGCATGCATGCAAAGGAAATATTTGAGTTATTCACAGGAAAGAAAAATACGGTTACAAAAAAGTGCTTCTGGTACGCTGTATAATATTAATGTGCTTTTTTCAAAAGACTAAAACTACTAAACTGCATACTTCAAAAAGATGCGACAAAAAGTTTAAAGACATTTTAATGTCGTCTCCGTTTGTACTTTTTTTGTGTCTTGTGTTTAAAAAAAACATTTGCTACGCACTACATATATATTGTACACTATTGCTCGGTGCTTGCAAAACAAAAAATAAATATTTTTTTCGTAAAGTTCATGCATCTGATTATGGCAAATAAATCTATTGGTGATAATTAAAGATAATTGGTGGCGATAGATTTCAGTATTCATGGTTAGTTCACTAGGGAAAAAACAGAAATAAAAAAGTGGCATTGGTAGTGGTGGCCCGATACTTACCTACACATAATCCAGCAGATGCGGCAGGAGAATTTTCTCTGACACTTTTGACAAATATAGTATCCACAGGTTCCGTAACTTTATGAAGTCGACTTTGTCCCACTCCATTGGCATGTCCACGTCCATCAGCTTCCCCGTCCTGAAGACAAAATTTATGATCATTCATTACATAACTAGAGCTCATGACATATGACAAGAAGAAATGTGACCATTGACCGTATAATTATTTTTTCATTTGCAATAAGTACATTTTAATTATAATTTATTTACAACAGCATACATTTAAAAAAATAACAAGTATTATAATGACATGAATTACTTTTCTCCTTGTACTAAGCCAGAAAGTATATGGCAGAGAATCTGCATATGATGCCGCAAATGACAGTTACTTACCTCAGAATACAGCTCTGGTGGATAGACAATGAAGTGTCGAAGGGTAAAGCCAAATCCATTCTTCCAACGGGGAATTCTGACACATCTTAATCCAACTAACCCCTACAAATATGATAAACAGAAAAAAACATGTCAAACTACATTTTAAACTTTAAAATACACTTTACTTAATTTCCACCATATTTTCTTTATTATAGTTCAATTCAATATTTTAAAATTTATAGCATGTATATGTTCACAATCTTGACATGCATGGAAATAATTTATATGCACATGGAATTTATTGGATGAGTCAAGTTGTATATACAAACAATGTTTAATGCAAACCATAATACTAATAAATATTGATACCAATTGAAATCGAGGGAGTAGTCAACGCGTCAAGCAGCCACGCCACAACTTTTAAACTATACTACCAACATTGAACTGCCGATGATGACGATGACGGCAACTGATGAATATTTCTAAAAGACTAATCATATGTAACGGATATTGTATCGTCCATTTCAAAAGAATAGACATTGAATGAAGGAAATTTGTGTGCCGAAAATCTCGAATGAACGATATGAATCTAATTCCACATCAGCGTCGTGGCCTCTGTCTGCTGATGATAATGATGAGATGAGCTACATACTACTCTCTCCTCCTACGTGCCACACGTTATATTGGTCGTATCGCTAACCCTTTTCACCATCTATATTGCATTCATCGTCTCCATATATTATTTTGGTTTTTTTTTCTCTTCTTTTTCTCTAACTGCCTATCAACTTATTACTTTAAATGCACTTCTTCTCTATGAACCTCATAAAAAACCGTGTACGAGAGAAGAAGGATGAATAAAGAACATGCATGAAAAATAACTAAGCTTAAAATTGGAATCTTCTGGGTATGTTACACTTGTGTTTGGAATGAGTGTTCCTGTCAATTAAATTAAAGCCTAAAACTCGTTAAATGCCTATCTTGGTTTCAAAAAAAATAAAAAGATTTTTTGTTGCATTTCACCCATCAGTTTTATTTTATACACACGCTAGGAGTTCGAGAGAGTTGTGTACTCACTTAAATTGCAAATTATCCCCAAGAATGCTTCTCGCACACACATAACAGCTTGTTTGTAATGTAACTACTTTATATCTCTTCTTGTAGTCGTCGTCGTGTACTATATGATATTCAGTGTAAAATTATGTAGTCGACAAATCGTCATAATAATAGGGGAAAATGAAGAAAAAAAACTGAGGCGAGAATAAAATCGGTGCTTGAATACATTTTTTCTAATTTTTTAGCGCCAGCTTATACCACGCCGGTGGTTTCTTTCTTTCTTAACATGATTTTCTTTAAAAAGAGATAATCATACAAAAAACAACATTCTTTCGGAGCGCTGCTGCTGTGTTGCTGCTTTTACCCTCCGCGAACACATTCAACAAGCGACTACGACTACAAAACACACTCATCGCGTTCTGCTCCAGTTTTACTTGCCTACTTGTGTCGCTTGCCAAAGTCTGTGCCTTGTACATCATAATAAAATATATGAAAGTCATATATCATGTAAGCCTAAATAACTTACGAGCATACCTTCATTTCACTTTCACACATGATATAAAATTCCTGTTGTCTGCGGTTGATTACCTATATCTCTGACTCTGTCCCAAAGAGACTCTACATGATATGAAAACGAAAACCTATGCCTTTCCTCCTTCTTCCTGTGTCGCCTTCTCCACTGCTAATTCACGGAGCCACGAGTGTTGGCAAGCCATTACGTTTTTAAAAAGGACTGAGAGACACAAAGACAAATACGCATGACATATGTGCAAAAACAATATATAATTTTCTCATTGTGTCACTTGTTTGCGTTTGGAATGCGCTGAGGAGGACATGCTAAAAAGATGAGGAAGGATGGGATGATGGGAGGAGCGGCAATGAAAAATCATTGGAAAATTCGAAGCTATAGAAAACTCGTTAGCGAAGGTAAACCATCTATTTTTTAAAGCTATTATGACTAGTTACATTTGCAGCATGAATCAAAAATGCTGTCAACACTATTGTACAATAACAAAGATGAGGATTTGCATGATCATGAATCATGTCATTAGTTAAAATATGTACATCAAACATACGAGCATTTATATATATGCGGGTAATAATTCTTATTTTGTGACAATTAACAAAAGTAGAATGATGATGTTCAAAAATTATGCTATTTGTTTCCAAGATTTTTGCTAACAAGCATGTGTGCTCAGCAGTTCATAAACATGTGAATTCCGAAAAATAAGTTGTGAGGCGCAAGCTGACTAATAATTTTACAATTGTACATAACATACCGCTTTAATGGCTGACACGATGCGGATGAAGGGCCGCAGTTAAAAAACCGACTGATAATGAAATAAGTAGCATCTGTATCCACTAATTTTCGTGGGAAGTCTACGAACATCTATCCGAGAAATTTTTTTTCAAACAGCATAGTACTAAAAAAAGTTATGTTCTTGTTTACGGTTTTTTTCCGCGTATGTAATAGTATGTATTACTGTTTTACAAAGAGTTTTGAGTACGCCGCGAAAAAAATACGCGAACGTTATTTTAACAACCATCCGCTTCGCTAATTATAAATTGTAAAAACTTGAATGTACCTTATTCTACAATATGTCATTTTGCTTGTAATAAAATTGCTTCATTTACTGTTGGGTTTGCATTATCTGTACTCAATATTTTATTATTCTTATTCTTTTCCCGAATACTGAAGGAATAGAATGAGTATACATATGACATGAACTGTAGTTAGTTTAGCAAACACGTGGAATGAAAATACTATGTTATATTATTGGAGATGAAAATGAAGATGTAATTTTTACACAATTGCTCATTACTTGATTTTGAATAGAATTTGTATATTCAATACATATTATGGGTGTCTGTACTCTGTACTTAACATTCAGGACTAAAAGTTTAGAAAAACAGTTATCGTTAAATCCGTCTGCTTTTAAATACTTTTCACTCTTTTCGCTTTTTTATGAAATTTAGTGTTAGTTTAGTTATATTATATTTAATGACTTATTACTTATTGGTAGGATTTTTTTTAAAGTTTCCAAGAAAGCCTTGATAATAGAGAAAAATAACGATGTTCATTAACAATAAAAACGTGTTACATAAAATGGTGCGAGCTAAGGAGTTCCAATTCAATCACGCAGTTTTGAGTCCACCAACTTCCTCAAATCCAAACCTTCTAGTGCAATAACAACTGAATAACTATCCGAAAAGCAAACGCAACTCGAATGAAAATAGTTGTATTCAGAACAACGCGAGAATACAAGAATAGCTCATCATCATCCACTCTTCTCGCGTCTTCTTGTTCGCTTTCCTTATTTTTCGGGCAAAAAGCCATGCTAGTTTATGAGGAGTCTGATGGGAAAATAAACAAAACTTATCAGTCCTTGGAAGTTGTATATTTATTTTAAACGTTTGAAAAAGAAGAACGTGGAGGAACCAGCATTATATGCCTGATTGCGCGAACAATGTGTCTGATGTGTTATTCCAGTTCACACAGGCTTACTAGTTTTCACAATGATGATGATGATGATGCTGCTGCCGAACATTCATTCGAAGAAGAAAAAAAATGTGAGAAGAAAAAGTAAGTAAAACTTGTATAATAATGTATGTAGGTGACAGTCTTATTGATTTTGTTCACTTTATATTTGCACAGCTCTTATGATATACAATATACGATTTTATGCTGAGAAAATCGGAATTGAACAACCAAAAACTTTCACATCAAATATAAAATATGTATATTCACTACCACTAACTACTGACGCTTCTCTCTCTCTCTCCCTTCGTCGCTTCTTCATCGTTGTTGCTTCACTTGATAATGATGTGATCTTTATGCTCAACTCGTCGAAACGAAGCGACTGAATTAGAGTATGAAGCTCAACGAAACAGACAGAGCAAATGTAAGGTGACGAAGCAGAAAACTAATTCCGGGGAAGTTCCTAATTAACCGAAAAATTGTTAAAGGTGCAATTGAAGTTTTGCTCTTTTCAAAATTACGTCCTTCCTACGCCATTTATTTACACGTAAACAGATTTTAATACTATTTGTCAATGGATTTGTCCCAAGTGTCTGAGCACCAATTAGCACCTGAGCCAACTTTTTGTATTCTCCAACAATTTCGACATGCTTTGCTTTCATATAGATTTTAAATTGTGCTAGTAATGATGGCGTAGGATGAATGACTACTGCGAATTTTGTTCAATAAGCACAATGATTGGGCTTTTTGAGAAATATTCTCATAAATCAGTGCAGAGGCTGAAATGCGAAGTTTAATACAAAAAAAGGAGAAACTATTTAAATGTCATGAATAATGTAAAGGATCAATTCAGAAAAATAAACATGCCAGTTTATAAATTGAAAACATGGTTCTTAGAGGTGGTTTATTGAGTGAATACGCAAAATTACTGCCTATTATACTCTGACTTTAAATGACGTGTGTAGTACCTGTTCAGTTGTTTGTTGTTAACTCGCCATACAACTATTCTATTCATATTATACATTTCTTTCCTGCTTTAGAAATGATCATGGAAAAATATTACTACTCAGTATAATATAATGTTTGATTTTAATAAAGCTAATTTTGTGCCTAATGACATCACCTAACATAGCAATAAAAATAGACCCAACGAGCAGACATAGCGGCCACACCACCAGTACCACTGATTGACTGCTTAAATAGGATGATTAATGGAATAACGTACACACACTCCTTCACATTTCAGACCGATTCTTCCAAACGCATTCACAAAAAAATATATTATGCATGCTCACCATGAATAGCATGAAGGAAGATGAGTATCTATCCCTCTTCTCATCCTGATCATCATCGCCAATCTCATATTATCAGCCCAACTAACCTTACAAATAATACGTCTGTGCGGCCATCGCCAAAAAATAATAATGTCCAAGTTCAATAAGTAATTATACAAAGTGTGTTTCAATATTTAACTTTCCAATCATGACAGAGAAGTAAAAATACTTGTGGTGGTGGCGATCTTCAAAACTCATGCTGATGACGACGCACTGATTGTTTTCGCAGAGATCTCCTCACACAACATGTAACACATCTAACAGAACAAATAATATATGGAAATGCGTACGGCACGGCATATATAAAATGTAGAGAACTTTACGTAACTTGACTATTAGTATGATGTATGGATGTCCATATAAGTAATTTTCAAGGTCACCGCTTGTATGAACGGTTCAATACGTAAACGTGCTCATTTGATTGCAATTTTCATAACTCCTCCTAGCAAGTGTAGCTATTTTTTTGGTCCTTGCATTTAACTTTATAATTTGGTGTGACCAAAGCTGGGCGTCTTCATTCATCGACTAAAGAACTTTACTTTAAAATAGGGAAAAGTTTTATGAAATGACGACAATTGACGTTAAAGATGTATGATGGTTTTTTTTGGCAATTAAAACTTCTTTTTCGCCATTTGTTGTTTTAAATGAATTTCGCCAACTCAAAATATAATTCGGAAATACCACATATGAATCCATATCTATTTTAAATTAACACAAAATGAGTTGAATCTATGAATGAATGTATAATCTTATTAAACTGCCCAAGTTTGTTGAATTGAAAAAGATTCATGCGACATCCAAAACAGTTAAAAATCATTTCTCTCATTTAAAATTCTTTTCGGCTGGACATGACTGGACATTCATGCTAATAATGATGATGGTCAATATTAATTTATCTATGATGAAAAGCTAGCAAATTCATATTAATGACTAACGACGTGGTGTGGAGTTTTAAGAGTTACATATATATATGTGCACCGTGCAGTGCACACGAAATTCTTCATAAATCAGTGCAGAGGCTGAAATGCGAAGTTTAATACAAAAAAAGGAGAAACTATTTAAATGTCATGAATAATGTAAAGGATCAATTCAGAAAAATAAACATGCCAGTTTATAAATTGAAAACATGGTTCTTAGAGGTGGTTTATTGAGTGAATACGCAAAATTACTGCCTATTATACTCTGACTTTAAATGACGTGTGTAGTACCTGTTCAGTTGTTTGTTGTTAACTCGCCATACAACTATTCTATTCATATTATACATTTCTACATTAAAACTACATTATTCGATATACTGCTATGCATGCATTGATGTTACAACACAACAATTAGATACATCAACGAAAATTTCAGTACCAGGTTTAAATGTATACACTCAACATTGTGTGCTGTACCACGAGTAATCGTCCGCAAATACTAATAATAACTGACATGACATGAGCTACTCTAATTAATGATAAATGGCCAGTTTCTAATATTGAATGCCTTTGTGAGGGTCACAAGGTCCTAATCTAATTACTAATTACCCTTATTTCCATTATCTTAATTATTTTAAAAATGAAAGGTAAGGAAATTGAAAAACGTACCTGAGTCGCAAGCAACGATGAATCCATTTTTACATAATTGAGAAGAATAACAGTTGTAGACACAATTATTGTCACATTTCGATTGCATTTCAACTTCGTAACGTCTTTTAAACACCTAAATACAAATGTGACTCACAGTAAACTTATCACCCTGTAGACTCTGCTTCATTTCAAAGAAAGTTCTTCATTCTTTAAAATATGTGTGTATGACAAGTGATGTTTTCTGTATTATAGTAGTGGGGGTGATGTTAAGTAAAGTAAACGATTAAGTTGCGTGCGTGCGAAGACACTTTATTCCTTCCGGATTGCATGTAGGTCAGCAAAACGCAAATTGTGTCCGTATCCATTTACCGTCGCCACACACCACTAATCACTTCCCCGCGACCGACGAGAATATAGATTAAAGAATGTTTATGAAACTCAACACAGTATAATTTCCCAAGACAAACGTGTATTTAATGTATAACCTACATTGTCTTCAGAGTTGTTGCTAGCTATCACAGTCACATCTTAAAGTTAGCTGCAAACAATTTGTTGGTTCGTTTCGTCCACATTTCTCCGACATTATAAAACAGCGGAGGAGCATAAACTTGGGCTCAAAGAGAAACAGCTATTATCTTTATTCGTCTTTAACCCCATTTTGTGTTAAAATTTCAAAACCATGATCCGTTGCGAATTTATAGTTTGTTAGCGTTGCTTGCCATGTGTCTTCCAAGATAGGAAGTGAAGCCTTGGAAGACGGGTATGTGTTTATTGAAGGCTGGCATGTCAAAAAAAACATGAGAATCTCTCCTTTGTAATTAGATCCAACTTGCCGATTGAATACTGTAATCAAATAAAATTGCAACAATTGTAATTATTTTGTAGTTTGCTTGCTAATAAGGAGCACTTATTTTTGCAGTCAAATGAACATTTTTTTCTGACAATGCCATGCCACTTAAAACAAATCAAACGAAAAATGATCAAAAACCGTTAAAATTTTTGTTTCTCCTGCTACGGTATCCTATTTCCAAAAAGGAAAAAAATTTCGAGCTACCTGGATAACATGATTAACATATATTTGATGACTTTGCTTTCACTGGAGAAACTGTATTCACAGCTATATTGCAATATTTCAAACAGAGCTAAGAATATTTATAATATTTGGTTTTCCGTGCACCCGCACCCGAACAATTCATTTAACTTGTTTTGTATCAAACTAACCTGAAATTAACTCTTGCTCTAATTAACACTATCCAACAGAGTCCTTTAAATAAAGGGACAAAATTTTAAACAATAAAATTTCTAATTTTAATATTTCCTGTATTATAATTTGCTAGTTGGTTTCCTCGTGCTTGGAACACAATGATACATTTCACTTTGCATATAACTATGTATTTAAATCCCATCTAGCCTTTTTTAATAAATTCAATGTATCAATTTAAAAAGAAGATAAACCAACAATGCACAATATTTTGCAACAACACTTTCAAAAATTATACACCAACTGACAACTATATAGCTTATCTGTGCACATTATCGTTTTCCTTGTTTCTCTCGTGAATAATTGATTTTGATTATAAATGTATAATTTTTATAGCTGTTAATCTGGCTTGTGAGAAGTAAATTATGTGCACAGTGAACTTTTGATGAAGATAACATGAATAAGTGCACCTCCTGCTTAAGTAAATTTCTTACCTATTTAATGTGATGCATAAAATATCACATAAAAACAGTGAATTGGTACAATTTTCTGATGACGATATTATATTTAGCATATAAGAGAGTAATACATGAACCGTTTCATTTTACATGGAAGTGTGGCAATGATTAGCCCAATACATTTTAAACTTTACGTTTCTCACTGCACATTTTTAGTATTGTGATGTATGTGTATTTTTATTTATTTTTTTCTCCTTATATGCCGGAGGAACTCACTTTTTTCACTAAACGATTTTCGATGATGATGTGATCATGATCATTGTTCTCATAATTATTATTAATTTCGTTAGAGCTGAGTTCAGCTGTTCTAAAAGCTAATAACGAACAACGATGCAATTTTGTGATGATTATTTTTATTCCCATTGCAATTGCAATGCAATAATAAAAAAACTGCAACGAGCATTACGTTACACTTGTGTTTTGTGTGAATCTGCCTCTCTATACATGTTTTACATTATTTGCTGCACTTTAAATTACCTATCTTTCACACAACACACACTTGCGTACTAAACATCACTTACAAAACAATAACAGGAGCTATGAGCTAGCTACTACTGTTATACTTTTCATTCAGGTATTACATTGAAAAAAAGAAGAGCACCAGCATAAAACACACCATAACACAATCATCAGCCACTGAAATGCAAAAAATGAGCCTTTCTACTGGCTACACACATGAACATAACATCAGATACATATTTTTTTGTGAAAAAAACTATCTTATATACATACTACATACATACAATAGATATCAATGATATGATGATGACATACATATATATCAAGTACGTACATTTTATACTATGCTGATATAAAAGGAGATTTTGATATCAATATGATAAAGGAAAGCAAAAGTTTTTTTCTTCTTTTTATATAAAAACATTCAACATTGGTGTAATATAAGGCAAGGCAGATATGAATTGAAGTGAACCTGCTTATATTTAATGAAAACAAGTTGCTGCCTGTATACCTACCTACAAAACTACAACGAAAACTTCATTTCATATCATATCACACAACGCTCACGCTGTATATCCATCCATCCACCACCACTACCACCATCCTTTTTCATTCTGAAAACTCTGTGAACAAAATGTATACAGACAGAAATCGGTAGGCATATCTTTGCGCATCTGAATCTGAAGGACAAGCTCAACTTCTCTACTACACTACGAGTAGTTAGAGGCGCAGCCCATTGCCAAAGGGATCAACCACCACAAGGACATCAGTTTACTATCCTTCTTTTTCTAAGTGGTAATTGGTAAACAGGATAAAATCAAATCCCTTCCTCTCTTTGGTGTCTCTCATTAGATGTCAGAAGATAGCAATTGGCTCATGTGCTTATATCTCTGTTGTGTATTCTCTTCTAAATATACAATACACACATGAGCAATCCATGTTAATGTGCCTTTTCATCGTCATCGGGGCACATTGAAAACGTACACAAAATGATAATGAAAATTGTGAAGCAGCATATATCACACAACAGTGTATGTACAAAAACACACAAAATTGAGCTTTTAGGGAGAAACATCATTGAACAAAAAAAACGTATGGAAAGAACACGATGATATGTACGTTGTGCATTATAATTGAGCACCCAAGAATTACAAATAGAAGTACAGCTACATAGGCAAGTCAAGCCAGTAACAATTTTCGTTGTATATACCAACTATGGAGAGAGAGGGGAAGGAATGGAAAAGGATTGTAAAACTTCATTTCATTCCATCCCCGTACAAGACTACAACTACAAGTTCGGTTGATTGTTGAAATGAGTGAGCAATGAGCATACATGGCTAATACATTAGATGTACAGAGTATAACAAAATTACATTTGCCTACGTGAAATGAACCTGCCATGTCATGTCTCATTATTAGATTTGGGAACATTTATTAATAGGCATTCCTATACTTTAGAGTGTGTGTATATTTGTAAATATGAGGAGAGGAGACTGATGAATGATTGTGATGTTCTCTGGTAAACTGAAGGTGAATTATTCCTTTTAAACGAACATGAGCACGACGAAAAGTGAGCTGAAGTTTGACAAAAACTCAATTGGTGTCTCATACAAAATAAGAAAAACATACGCTGGCTTCACCAAAAAAAATTTAAAGATGGTTAGCCATGAGCCCTTCGTTGGTTTCCTGATTGCATGATATTAAGAGAGAAAAATTGAGGCTTGTCACACTGTTCTCTAGACTTTGAAGGATAAAAAATTGAATTTATATTGAGCACTTACAGAGCCCATTTACCTTCACGAGTTACATGACGCTCTTTCCTCATGTGAAATTAATTTGAGCGATTTGACAACGCATCATCAAACGACCAAGTGTAACATGCCACTTTAACTCAACAAATAAATGATAACTGACAAATGAATATGAAAAGCCAAGGCTTCCAATCAATCGCAAAACTCATCAAAAAAAAAATTATTGGTTACAGAGCGTAAAATATAGCCAAGTTTAGCACACGTCGCAACAATTCAAATCTCTCTACAAATATGGGTTTTGCATTAAATCATATTCGAATTGTAAATGTTTGAATCAGACTTGGTTGGGTATAAAAATGCAAATTACCTATTTTATTTTTATATCATTAATCATTAAGAAAGATTGATTCAATTAAGACATCCATCAAGCAAATTGTTATTTTATGATGGGAATTATGATTTAAAGTTAAATATATCTTTGTTGGTAGATTGATGAAGAGTTAAGATGCATATTTGGGAAATGCATGTTTAATACTCGTCTTTCATCTTTGAGCATAACATGGAATGATACGAAAAGCCGGTAATAGTACGTGTACATAATGCGCATATGTAATGCTTCCCTTTCTCCTAGATGAATGTCTGTAGTTTCCAAGTAGTTGGCTGAAATTCTACGAACGAGAAGAGAACGACTACATATTATAACATTTAGTGAACCGGCTATATTGAATTTAGTAAGGCAATTAGCATGATCATTAGAAACTTTTGCTTAAGAAATGATTATGTTCTGTGCTGTCATTTTCAGCTGACACATTTTTGCTTTTCTTTTCATGCATACATGTTGTGCATGTCTAGCTAGAATGTCTTCAAAGCAACAGATTTTGTGAATAAAATGAATCAAGATTCGCCAATATTCGGGATTTATGTGATCATTTTATCAGAGTACTTCTGACTATAAGCGTTCTTTTCTTATGTTATGCACACTAACTAATAAAGTGTATTAATAGTTACATTACATGTGCATAAATTTTTGCAAAGTGTTACAAAAATCTGTTATCTGATAACTCTCAACGAACACGTTGTCTAGTGCTGTAATGTGTTGCCGCTGGTATTTCCGGTTCCTGTGATTTCTTACTTATTGCTTTGTGCTTTTTACGATCATAGCTACAAGCTACTTTCACCACACAAAAAACACACATGAATGGAGAATTTTGTGAACAAGAGCATGTTTATATATTTTTTCTTTTACTTTTGTACTTAAATCATCTATACATCCGAACGCTGTGAATCTGCAACTCGGCTTCCGTAATATATACCATATTTACAATAACTCGCAATGGCGTCTCTATTTGACAATTTTGCATTTTCACTGAATCCCGTCGTTCAAGGCTGAAAATCAGAACGTAGGCAC
>JAQFZH010001531.1:0-20697 GCA_034695485.1 Entomobrya nivalis
CATAACACATGTAATTAGACTACTTATTTTTTCAAATCTTAAATTATACCTTAGCTAACTATGTAATATCCTTTATATAAATTATGTACATACTACACTTAAGATAATCAGTATAATAACTTGGATGTTTTGTTTCCATCATAACTAATAAGTTTTGTAAGTACTTTTTTGTATGTAAGGTAATGTTTCTTCACTGGTGACAAGTGTCAAGTTTGTTTCGCTTTATAATAGAGAGAAGAAGATGACCATCATATACAATATATATAGAATCCAGTTTTGAAGAGAAGTCGACATGAGAAAATTGTAAATAAGTATTTAAATTCATTCTATTTTGG
Source organism: Entomobrya nivalis (assembly GCA_034695485.1). Lineage (NCBI taxonomy): Eukaryota > Metazoa > Arthropoda > Collembola > Entomobryomorpha > Entomobryidae > Entomobrya > Entomobrya nivalis. Next base: position 336 of record JAQFZH010001531.1, read on the forward strand.
AAGGAATTGATATTTTTAACCAGAGTATACGCAAGTTGAAACACTGAAACCGTTTTTTTTTGTTTATACGAAAAAAAGTGGTGAAAGTTCAGTGGCGAGAAAAGTTAAAATACTTGAACCGCATCATCACATTTAAAAAAAATGTCATCTTCTCTATTTAATCTATATATTGTATGCGTTGCGTATCCCTAAGTGTTAACTGTGTAATTGTTAATTTGTATTGCAAAGTAACACTGTGTTTGTTAGTTATTTTCATGGTCAGAGAAAAGACAGAAGGAGTTTTCCTTTTAAATTTATTTCCGTAGTAAAAAATATGCGAGAATGTGGAAGTTAAGTAAGTATAATAGCTATTCCAGAAAAATGAAGCGAGTTCTGTTTTCAAGTGTAGTCCTTTCAAAAGATGAAGAGAAATGAAAAATCAATTTGATTCGGAAATAGTTGTAGACTGTCTACAGTACTTAATCTGCATCTGTAGGAGACCACAAAGTCAAGGAGAAGATGTTGACAAATATTAATTTCTCTTTAAAAAAGAAAATCAGTCGATCGTACTACAAACTTATTGAATCTATATGAGCAATAAATTCAATATTATCAGAATGCTCATTTAAAAATAACTAAACCTCTATCCCAAGTGTCAGTTCTATCAATTACAAAACAGTGAATAAAGTATTCACTCAGGCAGTAGATTGGTAATTTTTCTACAGGCTATTAAATAAAACACTAATTACGATAATAAATACTGCGGTTTCTTTTCTGATCATAACAACTAAATATAACGACGACATTTCTATTGCAATAAGTTGATTTAGTATTTCCATTGGAATGTCAAAAATTCAAAAATCTCTCAATTCATTCATAATTTCGCTGGTTTTCATATAACATTTTGTGTAGTAGTATTCGTGGCCACGTTTAACGTATTTTCTAGTTCTTCTTCTTCTTTTTGAAGTAAGTGTCGGCATAGTGACTTGAGAGAGTATTCGCAAGATCACCAGTATTACAAAGATTTGGTGGCTGCAAGTTATTGTGGCCTGGAGCAGCTCCAAGGAGAAGATTGGGAGGTCCATTGGACAGTCCCATGGAAGACGGAAGATAGCCTTCCAAGTCCAGCCCAGTTTCATGATTGACCTTTCGTTTTTGTCCCATTAAGTTGTTGTTGTTACTCATAGAATTCGCTCCAGGGCTGATGGAATGATTGCCCCAAATGTTCCGTGTCTGGGAGCCTGGGAAATTGGCTGAATGATGGGTTTGGAGATGGTGTGGAGCCCCAAAACCCCCCGAATTGGGAGGACTCCCCAACACCTGATTGCTCCATGGAGTTGGTGTTGGGGATACATTCCCGTTTCCCGAATCGAGTAAACCTTTGTTTGACGAGCGTGGGAAAGGGGAGTATGATGGGGACCTTGGGCTAGAGCTACTCATTTCACTACTGCCGTTGGATCCACTGCGCTGGGGATGTGTTGGACCTCCATGGTGATTACTATTGTGTCCATTGTGAAATGAACGATTGTTTCCGATTGGGGAAGGAGGAGTACTCATGCCAGAACTCCATGTATTGTGCTTCATGCCATTGAACCCATCGTTGGTTCCTTGGTCAGTTTTCATGGACTGCATTAGCAAATCAAGGATTGCATTTGACATGCCTCCTTGGTCCAAACCGTTGGACATGGAGTTACCTCGCTGCATATTTTGAAGGTGAGGAACATTTTGTTGCAAAAGTCCTTGTTGGACTTGATGCATTCCTTGTTGGTATTGCAACTGATGTGAATTGTTGGCGAACGGTATGGGTGACTTTGCACCATTGGAATTATCGTTGGGAGTCATGGTATTCCCTCCTAGAATGTGACATAAATTTTGAGGATTGCTCAGAAGGTTGTTCAGAGCTTCCTGAAAATCTCCATTCATTGCGTTCATCCCCCGATTTCCATTGGGCCCACAAAATCCAGGTGGCGTGCTCCTCATTTGTTGAGCCGAATTGTTTGGGTTTAGTCCAAATAATTGGTCAACTGATCTTGCAGCAGCGGAACTGTTGGCGTTATTCATTGGAGTTTTCATGAAAAGTGGACTTGTGTTTCCTGACGCAGATTGAGATTCTGGAGACGACGATTGTCCAAACAGTGAATACCATACAGCCTGCAATGGGTCTCCTGGTGGAGACTTTGATGGATTCATTCCTGTGTCCATTGGCACATCAAGAGCTGGTGAGCTTAGACCAGATGGGCTGGGAAGAAGTGGGCTCTGAATGTCATGAAATTAATTGTGATTTATTTGTGTGCATATTTGAAGGATTGGAATATATTATGCTGTTAATTTAACTTACCTTTTGAATTCCATTGTTACCAAAACCAGAGTTTTGTTTAGGCTTGTATGATGACCATTGGTCTTCGTTTGGAGAGTTGGAATTGCAGTTGCTCCCAGTTGAAGATCCTGGGGACATCAATAGCCCGCTGTTTTGGAAGAAACCGTGAGGCAAGCCACCATTTGGAGATTGGTCCAACTGACCCATTCCGGACATGTTGTTACTTGATGCAAGTCCAAGAAGTGTGCTCAAGTTGTGTCCATTGTTCATGGAAGGAATTCCATTCAAGAAATGGTCATTACATAGTCCTCCATTGTGTGAAACGTTAGGAGATGAAAGACCACTTGATCCCTGATTTCCTTTGCTCATTGCCTGCAAAGCTGCTAGTAGTTGTTGATTCTGCAGGTTTGTCGCAGCGTTGGAAGAATTTGGTGACATTTGGCCACTTCCTGGAGTTCCTGCCGGAGTTAATGGTTGCCCATTTTGCTGCATTTGCGAAGCCAGAAGTAAAGTCAGAGCAGTTTGGTGGGCATTTTTCATCAGGTTAGAATTGTTCTGATTGGATGGTGGTGAGCCATACGGAACTTGAGGTCCTTTGTGATATTGTTGTCTCTTACTCGGATCACCATTGGCACCCTTGCCTTTTTGTAAATCTTGTATCTGCTGCATGATTATTGCTTGGAGATTTTGTGCGACTGTAAACACAAAATGTATGATTTGATTCATGATCAGCCCGATCAATGATTATAGCATATATTGAGGAATTCTACTTACAAACAGGATTCTGTTTTGCCAAGCTTTGGAGCTGTTGGAAGACGGCGGGTGCAGGTGGATCTGGAAGCAGAGCACTTTTACCTTTGTTTGAACCCTATGGAAAATGAATTTTGTATATTGTATTTATTCATCACACTTTAAATCAGGAAAAAGTACAGAAATGATTAAATGATTATACTTACCCCATCATTGAGAAGCTTCAAGTACAGATTTATAGCTCGAACTCCAGGAATGTAGTAGGAGACTCGAATTCTAGAACCATGAATCACATATCCATCTAGCGCCATTTGGGTTCTCTCTGCATCATCTTCCCCTATGAACTCAACTAGACCCCAGTCCTGAGGACAACCGTTTCTCAGGGCAATCTAAAAATCAAATTAATAAAATATAATATATGTATTTCCACCCTGGATTATTTTGGTTTGATAGAATGGGAATATTGGAGAAGATTATTATTACTATATACTAACCTGACAATACGGTGGATTTACTATAGTACTGAAGATACGACGAAACTCTCCCATGTCACGGTAGTTAGATGGCAAGTGGTCGATGTACAGGCACTTGGAATGGAGGGACCTCACGGTTACATGACTAGAGTCAAGCCAATCGCAAACTGCAGTGCAGTCTAGAATTTGTTTCCCATCCAAGGCATTCTTTGCCTGAAGTGCGGCTTCTTTTGTGATGTATTCCACAAAGCCATATCCCTTGCTTTCGCCTATTTTAAGCGTTGGATAAAATTAATAATAATATTATTTCGAGACAAATATGATTTCAAATGTTCAAAGTGACGCATTCACTTTACCTGTTTTCTCGCTAATCATTAGAAAATAACGCCGAACTTCTCCATAAATAGACACCATATTATGAAATTGCTGCTCCGTGTAGCTTATCGGAAGACGTCCAACACAAAGCAGCATTTCTGTTGGGGAAGGTACAATAGCTATGCGTTGACCTCTCAACGTAAACACCGCATTGCGATCCCAATCCTCCAACATCTTCAAAAATGAACAAAATTCAACTTTCATTAATTTAAAACGAAGACGTTTTGTGCATCACGACTAAAATAACATATAGTCATGATATGAAAATGATATGATATCAAAATAATAGTTTACCTCTGGAGAACATAGGGCAACTCGCGCCGCTCCTGACTGAATTGTGACCGACTGGATTTCCCATTCTGAGAGAAGTTCACGGATTTCCTGAAATTCATTTAAATAAATTCATATAAAATTTAGAATGATTGATTGCATTTCCATCAAATCAAATATCAAAACGAAAAAAAAAATGCTGCAACAAGTGGTTCCATGCTATTATTAACACGATCCAATAATAAAATTTACGACTGCGACTTAAATGTCTAATCGAGGATGCGTGATGTAGTAAAAGTATATTCATACCTACACATGTCATCTAACAAGCTATAATAAAGTCGAAAATGTATGTACACTTCATGTAGTCTGATTGGATCGTAACAATATATTAGTGCCAAACTATTTATACGATCATATACCAATTATCCTTATGGTGGCACTAAATTTTTAAGTACTGTGTAAGCAATAAGGTGAAAAGTTAGTTGTCACCGAGAATCCGTGCATGTTGTCGATACGTGAAATTGAATAAGATGAATAAAACACTCAACTTTGCGTGCTTGATTGTCATCATACTTTCACTGTATTGTTTTCAAGATTCGGTGAGAATTTTAAAGTGTTTACACCGCAACATTGTTTAATAGTTTCAGTGAAAACAGTTTTAAACTTAAATCCATCCATCAATATTACTATTTTGAAATCTATATTATATTCCAAAGGCTGCAAACAAAGATGAAAAATCTTGCACCCACGCATCAGACTGTTCTGACTGCTGGTTCTGGAATTGTGGAGTTTGTCTGAAAGGTGGAAGATGTCAGTGTGTTCCTCGTTACATTCGGATGATAGCTTCCGCAATGGAGGAAGATGACGGCAAATCTATGGAGTGCTATGTGAGGCCGTGGTTTTGAAATCATCATATATCATTCCCATATCATCTCATGAAATTACAACGCATTCAAATTTTTATCGTACGTGATATGTTTTTTTTATAAAAAAAATAACTGTTACATTTACATTGGAATTTCGGAAACATCGTAAATCATTTTTCAGTCTTGTGAAGTAGACCGTATCTGGCGTGAGATATGGAAACACATGTAACATGTGTTGATACTAAAATCAGTTCTTGTACATTGTATAGCACGATTAAAGTTTCTTCTAATTTTTTTATCTCAATAATCAGTTGATAAAATGTGATTCTCTTTCTGGTTATATAAGTTGTGTCTCGGACATTACTAAACACACAAGATGATCTTATGTAGCTGGTTTTTTAGAAACTAAAATCTAAATGAAAAATATTATATCTGATTCTTATTTTACATTTTTTGGAATTTTGTTTTACCTAACATACATATATTCATCTTATCAAAGTGCATGTGGTATGCAACATTCAACAACATATATTCATCTACTTTAACAAGTTCGTTTCCTTTTATTACTGACTGGATATTATTAAAGTTGAACAAATCCGTTTCTCAATGTAAATTTATTATTAAAGAGCCAAAAAAAATGTGACAGCCAAAAGATTCATGTGGCACAAATGTTTTTAACCAAGATACAATATATATTTCGTTAATAAGAATAGGAAAGTAAAAGATAAAAAGTGCTTTTGCTTGTCTGACATTCCTTAAATCTAATTCCATGATAAACGATTTATAGTAATGTTACCATGTAGCATTATCATTTAAATCGTTTCCGTGTAATATGACGATAAGTGCATACTTTTAAAAATAGTCATCAACGTTTAACGTCTGGGTATTTTTTAATACGGACTGCAGAATGCAGCACAGCACAACTGAAAAATCTGTATTTATCTTTCGTTAAATGAATTTTTAATACATTTGATTTAATTTAGGCATAATTGTTGTTATTATAATAAAAGTATTTTGATCGACCAATCAGACCAATGTCTTAAATGTTTATTTAAAAAAAATTTATGTAGTCAGTCATAACATACATTCTCGATTCAATTACTAATTGAAATTAAAGTAATGTCTTCCGAGAGGATTTTAGGTTTGCATATTTTCATAAAAAATCACATAACTATAAGCCCCTGCAGTGATCTAGACTCTGGAATTTTAGCAATATAATATCATTAAATGAGTACAGTTAATATAGTCAGTGCAACAATATGTTGGCCTTTAAGTCTGTCAATTTTATTAGATAACTATTAACATACTTTTTCATACATCCATTTTACATCAAACTCAAGCAATTTTAGCTGTTGAAGGAGTGAAATATTACTATCACAGGCTTAAATGATTTATACTTTTGCTGATGTTGCAAAAATGTTTGAATTGTGAAAGTTATTACCATTGTCAATACATAATGTTATTTTGTCACATAAACATTTTCAAGGTTTGATTACGATATAAAATTTGCACACTTATATGTTCTACGTTGTTCGGCATTGCTAATAAAATGGGTTTAAAAAACGTTCTCAATGACAATATACTATATTGCTCAATTGTATACCAAGTTTAATATTATCCTCTACATTTTTATCATCATATTTTCGAATATATGACTCATTAAATAACTATTCAATGTTTAAAACTCATTATGTTCTGTATGTTTATATTAACAAAGATATTCATAATCGTATGATTGTGCAAGGAAACAATTCTTATAAATGAATATGAATGAACACATAGGTAGTTGAAATTCAATACAAGGTTAAACGGGAATATCTTGATTTCATATTTCAAAAGAACAAAGGAATACCTTCAACATTGCATTACTCTCTCTACTCTCACCACCAATTGAATTTCCAATTCCATATTTTTACTTTACCTTATTGATTTCATTATTCGTTTTGATTTTCATTCATCCTGATGTTAAATTATTTTACATAAAGCAAAAATCGTCTTGAAAAATATTTAGACAGACAGCAAACGCTTAAAAATTCCTTGAATAGAATTAGAATTGTATCAACAATTCCTGTAGCAAAACAAACGAAACATTTCTAGAAATTTTGTTTTGACTAAACTTAACTAAAGAGGAACAGATAAAGTTTTATTGGCTATTCAGAAGCATATTGTTTAATTAAACCCCTTCCAACAATAATTTTCGCTAGAACAATAAAAAATTATCACTCACAAGCCAATAGAAACAGTTAAATACACGTTGTTACTCAGAAGAAAGTATAATATAAAGTGGTTAAAGTACGTGTGACTTTGTCAGTCGCCTTGCTGTATTCTCACTTGACTTGTTTCTGTCTTTCAGTTCCAATTTCGTCTTGAGTACCTACATACTTGGTATAAAGCATTAGAAAAACCAATATATCTTTTCTTTCTCCGTCGGCTAGTGTGCTTGTAAATTTAAAAGAAAACGTTATTTTTTGTTTTACAAGAATTGACAACAACTCCCCCGACACAATACAAAGATGAAGCTCTTCTCCTTTGTTGCCATTGCAATGGTGCTTGTCGCATCCGGTTGGGCTGGACCTGCCATGCCAACCCTGTTTGAGTTCCCAGCGAGTTGGGAAACAAACGTAAGTTATTGGATATTTTAACGGCTTTCTCGTATGTACATTTCATATTGTCATGGTGTTCAATCCTTTATTTTTTGTGTTGTATGTTTGTTAGGCAATAGACCAAACGCCACCGTACACACAGGAAAAAAGACTGGCACTTCAAACAAACGAGATTGATCCCAGCGATGCCGCGACTGCAGCTACTACTCAGGCCCTTGATTATTCGGACAGTGAGGAAGATTGGGAGGTGGAAACCACCCAGGCGCAGCCGGATACTACTCAAAGTGCTGCATTTATGCAAGTGCATATATTTTCCATTCCTTAACAAACATTATTTACCGATTTTTACTATTAACTAATATATCAACTAATACATTTAATATACACGACGCTAACATTTTTCTATTCATACCGATTCTAGAAACCCCTCAAAAGCACCAGTAACAGTCATGGAGCACGTTCGGGAATTCTTGTATGGTTTGTAAGTACACGTCATCAAATTCAATTTTAATTATCTATTGTGACTTTCTGAAAGCTGACATTGTTCTCACTATGAATGGTATTTACTTTGCCACGTGTCTTTAGGGGCTACTGGTTCTATTCGAAGCTCATCGTCGGATGACTTGAATTCGCTTAGTTTCGATCCCCGTATATGAATCGGTTTCCCTTGTATCCACAGTCTCAAAAAATTCTGGAATGATGTCTGAACATAACATATTTTTGTGCGGTGTAATTTATTTATTAACTTTATCCTTGTTAAACAAGTATATTATGATATTTAGTTTTCTAATACCTTTTAAACATTTAAACTTTTTATTGATGAAAAAATAAAATCTACTCCGATAACGAGTAATTTTACTTTTCCTTTGACGCTGAACTGTATTTTTATAAACCTCTTATTTCCTACATGCCATGTAATAGTACCAAGAACGATGAATTCAAGTACATTATTTGTTCTGCTTAAGTATCCTTAAAATAGCATATTTTTTCGATAGCCTAGCAAATCAAAGCAAATACAGGAAGCACATTTTTTACGACCGTTTCACTAAAGAAGATACTTTCCAACTTCCCTGACCAGAACATCATCCATCATCACTACGCAAGCTTTAAAGAAAATGTTCTCGTAAGTGAGCTTATACCGAAACGCATTCAGCCAGTTGACTCTCTCCTCTTGTCGCTATTGTCACCACTACGAGTATAAGTAAATCTGCTAAGTCGAAAAAACGCATCACATCCTCCTTTCACGTATGCATCGCTGTATCAGAGCGACATGGTCCTTCACCATACACAATCCATTCAAGCAAATAAGTATGTACTCACACAGGATCAAACGCTACTAAGAAGACTACCATCACCGCTATCACCACCTCCGCATCCTTTTGTAAGACCGCTTCTTATTTGCTTTCTTAGCTCAACGAACGGTAGCACATCATAAAAGGACAAGATCACATCACATCTCATCTCCTTTCTCTCAAACTCCTTTCGCTTTCTCAAAGATCATATAAAAATATACATTGCGTATCTATAAATATATGGCAGGCAAATATCGCCAGAGGTTACTTCTGTGAGCGCTTTTGAGCGTCTTCATAAAATATTCATGACAAGTAGAGTGTGTCTCCCATTAGACGACTACATGGTCACATGAAAGCTTTCCCTTCTCTGTGCTCCTTACTGTCGCGTACGTCTTTCAAGTTTCTTTAAAAAGCTAAACTACACACCGACATTTTTTTACTCTTTAGACTGTTTTGAAATGACACGCCACAAGAACAAGAAGTAGTTTTTTTATTTCTCATCGGAATGGCTATCCAGCCGTTGGCATCTCATTTAGTAACTTGATGACTGATCCGAATAAAAGTATTATGGGTAATGTTGCGGCGGAGGAGGTAAACACTTGTAAAAAATGTTATCATCAAACTATACTTTTCACTTGCATACATATATTTACTTGTTGGTTAATGGTAAAGATGCCAGATATGTCATGGCTTTCCCAGCTTGAAAGACAAACAAGGAAAATGACAGATTAATTACGATAGCCCGCTGACTGCGTAAAACTTGTGAGGACATTTATTGTGCTTTACGTTTTTAAAAACAATTCAAACAAATGAAGAGAATGATTTGAACAAATATAACAGCTTACTGTCAATCTGAATAAAATAAATGCGATTCAAAATAAATGGCAAAAACAGGGTAAGCAGAAAATAAATATTCCCTTGAACGTTAATTTTTTTGTTGTTAAATAAAGATATCTCAAATTAACTTTAAAAGTTTGAAATAGTATATCAAGTAACTCCAGAGTTAATTTTAAGATGATAAATTCAATATGCGTACATAATTTTGAGGAAATACAGAACTTGGCTTGGCATATGTAACTAGATCGAATGACTACTGGAGTGATGAGCAATAATAACTTAATCAAAGTGGGAAAACGTGAATTGGCATAAATTAAGATTAGATTAGGTATTAGATTTCTAGATTAAATTAAGTTGACATGTGAGAGCTTTTCTAACGTTTCTTAAATACGAACTATTTTTCCCTGAATTATTAGATTTTTCTTTCATAAAAAGTTTTAAATAAACTAAACTGCTTGAAACAAACAGAATGTTATTTGACATTGGCATACTATGTGAGTTAGAGTGTAAACAAATATATATATATATATATATATATATATTTCCATGAATTCTGAAAATGTTAATTTAACTCCAAAAACTCTTTAGCCACCTGATGTTTTGAAAATCAGTTTAATGTACATGTATTCGTTCTTTCAAATTTCCAAAACGTATGAAAAGTTGAATACTTACAGCAAAAAGCATACTTTTCGTTTTGTAAATTGGTTTACACTTTTCACTATAAAAAAATTCCAAGCAGTAAGGCTTTTTTAGATCACAGTATGATCTTAAAAAAACCACATGTGACTTCAGCTCACAAATATTCGTTCAGCTTCTTTTTTTATCCCATAGCATAACAACAACACCCGGTGATTCCACAGAGGTAAATGGAGATTTGGATAAAAGGAGGCTTTAAAAAAGAAGAAAAACGGAGTAAAGGAACACACACATGGGATCAACTTATCAACACCGACAAGGAGGAAAGGAAGAGAAGCAACAAAAGCTATTTTTTCTCTTCCTCGTTTTCTCCTACTTTCTCTGAGAAAATGAAACAGAAAAAAAGTCTCTTGAGGTGTCAGAAATTATTCAACCATTTTTTCCATAGTACACATGCTAGGCAGGCTGGCTGACTTTCTCCACAGGAAGATCGTGTAATATGTATATTTATATGACAGGTTGACTGTAATTTTATTATTATGCCCCATACAGACTTCCTCTTTACCACCGCCACCTCCTTGTGCTACAATATTACATGCACATTTTTAGTATCATCACAAAAAGAAGCTAATAAGGCACACATCAACAAAATATAACTAAAGGACTTCAAACTTTTTTGTATTTACTTCCGCCCCTTCTTCATTTTTATATTGTTCAAGAAATTGTCTTCATCTCCTTTTCTTTTTGGGTTACTTTTCCTTCTTGAGCGAACCTTTTAAGAAGGAAATTCTAAACAACTTTTTTTAACTTAAGTTTTTTTATAGTCACTTGATTACACACAGAAAAGTATTAAAAATTGTATCAACTACACATATATATTTTATATAGAGCTCAGTTTCATGTTCAAACCCGAGAGAGGTCTAGAAATATCTAATACTGATTAAGTTGCAATACATCTTTGCAGCATATTATATATAAACATGGGTGATGGGAAATGTAGTGAAGTGAAGGTAGCGAAAGGGAAAATTATCCAAGTCCAAACATAGAAATCTGAGCATAAGTTCAAGTAAGTGTGTAAATGCATGTTACGAAGAAGGAAAGAGCAAAAGCCATGACATTTTGTTCGGATAAAAAAACGCTCCAGAAAAGTGAGAAAATAATACAATAAAATTGCCATGCTCCCCTTGAAGTTTACCCCTGAAGCAATTTCAATGACAGATATTGAATATTATGTTACTGTACTTGATAGTGGATTCCTCATGTATACTTTTCTCTTCTCTGTGTGATGGCATATTATACATGCATACATCACCAATACATATATAGAGAAAGTTTTGTATGTTTTATTCCTGAACCAATAGAAGATTTCTGAAGAACTAATTCTTCACTGCAGGGGTGCAGTGAATGTAAAAACAGTTTGTTCTGTTGTGCGTCCATTACGGCAGTTTTTTTTTTTTGGTATTTGAAGTACACAATATTTCGCAATACTGTTTTACGTTTATGATAGCACATCCAGTAGTGGTTTGGTACAGAAAATAAATATATAATGTATCCATGTAGACAACAAACAGCATAGAACACATGGTTACGGAAACCAACAGGCGTTTTCTTGTTTTGTAGTATGGAGGATTTACAAACAAATTGGATGAATTTCGCTCTTTCCATAGAGAAAAATGGGATATTATGTGTAAGTCTATATTCTCACACAAGATGAAACGCCAACAACATCGAAGTATAATGCCTTTATAAAAAAGCACCATAAAGGAGACATTTTAAACTTTATTTTGCATCTTACATAACTTCTCATTGCTATTGTCTCGTAACTATACACTGTTTTAGCCAGTGATACTCCATGACTTTGTTTGGTATGATATTTGTATGCACAATTGTCTTATAGCCATGGAGAGATGTAAACATGGAAATGGGTATGTTGGTAAGAAATGTCGGAAGACACCAGGAACAAAATTCAATTAGAACTCAAGACAGTTTTGTCTCTTTACTCTTATTCCAAGAACCTCTTCTCAGCTTCTCTATTTTCACCCTTTTCTTCCCAAGCTATACAAAGAGCAAAGGAATTACCAACGGTCTTAAAGCAAGTTCCAATCCAATCAACGAAGCTTTGTTCCCCTTTCTGAAAATTCGAGGACATATTAGAAAAACTGTTATGTCGAACATTAAATCGACTCAAGTATTTGTAATGGTGGGAATACATTGTAGTTTGTGTTGTGTGGGGCTGCAACTTTGATTGCTGTGATTTGCAAATATCATGAAAATGATATGACTGTGATTTCTAGCATTTCTGTCTCATATATCCTATTATTTCACAAAGGATGCATCCTGATATAAAAATGACACCGGCGGCAATCCTCTTTTTTATGCGTTTATTTAGTAAAGTATGGAATAAAGGAAATGGAATACATTAAACGTCTACATTTTCCTGGACTAAATTTTAAATTGCCTGACAACGAGCATGATACTACGAGTTGGATGCATTTTCTTTCGTTTCCTGTTCTCTCTAAATTGGAAGCTTGCTTTAAAAATATACACTGATATATTGTATACAAGACTATTTGTGAGCAATTATCACAATCTTATATCGAAATATACTTGTCTCGAATCGAAATATGAGTATGAGTGCTAGTCTCGATTGTTATTATTTTTTCTTTAAATTAGACAAACTTTGGATCACAGGATCACATTCATGAATATCCTGAACAGCTATTATGTTTCAATTATCAATTTGTTTGTCTCTATTTTTTATAATTCCGCCTCTGTACCGTACCGTGGTAGCTATGCCTTTAGGTAGGTAGCTCAATGCATTTCAGGCAATACTGTATTCGATGCCATCATACCGAAACCGAATCATGTAAATCTAAAATTATAGGGTGTAATTACAAGTACGCAGTAGTAACTACCAAGTGACTTTTGGGACCCAGCTAATAACTAGTGTTTTATATTCCTTGATTGACAATGTCATTTGCCCACTGTACCAAGTACAAATAAGTTCAAACGGATTCGACTTATGTACGTATTATTGAGCGATTACTTCAACTATAAAAGTTTCAGATTATATGACGTTCCCTTTTTAAACATACTATCACGATCATCAAAATATATCTCATCGCCTCAATATGCCAACTTGGAGTTTTACCCACAAAAAAAATCTGATTTGTTATGGCTGAATAAATACAGGTATCTAAGCAAAAGACTCTGTCGTTGCAAGGCAAGTGAATTACTCTTCTCTTGTATTTTTCACAGACACGCTATCATTGCAAGTTGCACTACAGAAAAGGACAAATGTGAAAGAAAAGGATTTTTCACTTACGATTCCCTGATACAAGTCAATAATAACAAATGACATGATATAAGATGTCTGACATTTGTTAGAAAGTTCTAGATATCGTTGCATAGTTGCAAAGCTTATTTCAAAGCCACAAGAGAAGTGGAAAATTATACGGTAGCTAGCTACTCAAAAATTGTATTGTATTGTATATTTATTTCTCCGGAAGCTATTACTCAAATAATAATGATGATATTTTATACGTTATGAATTACACATTAAGTGAAAATCTTGTATGTTTCCTGAGAAGTTTCGAATTCTGGTAACTTTGTTTTCTTTGCTGTTATTTAATAATGCATAATAGACCTACTAGCTTGTGTACCTCTTTTAAGGACCATTCAAATTAAACTGTTGAGAAGTTCGCAGATGCAAAGATGCATGCGTGGGTAAATATTATGCTAATAAAATATGATGATTTGCTTTTCGTTAAAACCGAATGCATTGTTGCGAAACGGGGTAAAGTGAATCATTTTGTCCGTATCTGACAGTTAGTTGTTGCAATTTGCATTGATGATAATATTTAATTCAGAGATTATTATGAGAGTTATTTTTAATACATGTAAGCTATGCACACTTCATGCCAAATACAGTCTGCCCATCTACCGTACAGATTTCTTCTATGAAAAGAATTGAAAAGTGAAAAGATAAAAGACTAACTTTAAATGAAAATGCAACAGATCAGCAGTATCTAAATTATATATACTGTACATAGTATATAGTATGTCATTTAGTTATTACTTACACCAACTGTATTACCTTGTGTGCCCATGTGAGTGTTATAGTGTCATCTCGCATTTAGTTAGAAACCGCAAAAAGAAAAGAGTTTTTATTGTGTTTTACGTAAAAATATCCGTGACGAGACGAAATACATTACTTTGCACTCTCTGAATGACGTTATCATAACACCAGTAGTCAATTTGAATGCATGCCCAAACTGTGCTGTATTTTTATCTGTCTTTGAACAGTTGAAAATAGCACGAGTAGATGAAATATTTATGGTGTATTTACATGAACTAGAACCCGAATTGGAGTAAATGTGCGTTATATTTTGGGTTTGTTTGCTTTAGTAACTCCAAAAAAAATTTAGAAAATAAAATCGGAACTAGAACAAAGGAAATTATTTAATTGCATCAATTTGTTTGTGTTCAAAATGAACTTCTACAAACAATGATACTAATTTGTAACTATTATTTCTATGTTTGTGTACATTTGAATGATTACCGGAATGGTTTTTAATTGAACCCATTTCATTTAACAGTTGCTACTAAATGGAAACAAAATCTAAACTGGTAAATGACGTGAGTATATTGCGTTTCCCTTACGCATCCTGAAGTATCAACTTCATTATTGATTGTTTGTATCACGATTAACATGACATGTTGTCAATTACGCATATCTGACTCACTGAAAATTGTTTTCATTGCTACTCTGAATGCCAAAAATATTTTTTTCAAATATGGGTTTCCAGTTCGATTTCCCACCTATACGAAATACGCATTTGTGTAATTACTTGATAATGCCTATATGTACTCTGTATTGTCATGTCATTCAGCTTTTCACCGTAGCTTTGAAATGTTTGAGAATGATATTTACTTCTAGCCTAGAGCTTACTATAATGGGACACGCATACTTGATACTTGTTTAATAATGCGTGTAAATATTTTTAAAGTTTTGTTCGTCTACTAGACTACTTACTTGGTTAGAGGGAAAACATAATAACTTGTTTCTCGGGACGTTGACATAGATTCATGTGCGTAAATCTGTCATTGCATAAGTGTATTTAACACATAACTATGTAAAAAAAAATCAAATGTTTCATTGTAGTAAGTTTGTTAATGCATAAGCTCAGGAGATTATTACTGTCCCCGTGATATGTTCAACTGGCTTGAAAGGGGTGAGAACAAGCTGAACTTAATACAAAAGAGATTTGTAATATTTTGGTTCTGACTAAATCTCTTTTTTAAGTTTAAACAGACACCTGTCACTAACCCAACCTTCTGGAAAACATGTAGTGAAAATGCAGTAGTGTAGTCATGCATTCAAATAAATAATAGATGAGAAGGAGTCTTTGAAATCATGTAGAGAATCATGCGAATGAAAATTGTAAAGTGTAATTTCATCTTCTAGTATTTAACAACAAATTCTTATTACATTAATATACACATAAATGTATATGCATTTGCATGAATGAACGTTTTGTACCCAAAGTGACATCTTAAAAATAAAAGCAGCATGGAAACCAGAAACCACCGTTGCAAATGTTTTGTCTTGTTCCATAGGTCGATTTTAGGCTTACCTGTAACAAAAATTAAATTAAATTTATTAATACATTTTGCTAATCACTTAATTGTCGTATCTATGCATGTGAAATCTTGCGACCTTAGTTCTTGAAAAAAATCAAAATCGTATGCTTGAAAAATTGTTAAAGACAAGTAAACAAGAGTGTTTGTAAGATTTTTGTGTATGTACCATCCTTGATCCTTCCCTTAAATATTAAAACTGATGCATATTTAAAAAAAGAAAGAACTTCCTGCAGAAAGTTTAATTGCCATTCAAAAGATTTCATTAATACACTACTCCAGCGAAATGAGGTTCAAAAAGGAAAATTCCGTTTTAATGAAACCAGCAACATGTACGAACTGTTACACTTGAAATGGAAGCTATATCTAATTTTTAACACATGAATCTCATGGATGAAACGGAAAGCATTTCCTCTGTTTTTCTTTCACATCGTGTTTACTCAGACTCTTATATAATAAGAGAGACTGCTCACAAAACTGAAACCTCATTTCCGTCGGGTTTTTTTTAAATCAGTAGGCGATGATATTTACAACAACGAGTAGTTCAACTATACTTCTAACAAAGTGAATTGCGGTGAAAAGTCTATACAAAAATATACTTTTTCATTATAAACATAATACTCGTTAAATTTAAATTGTATCATATTTATACGTTATTTTCCTGCCATTATTATCGTCAATAAAGTGTATTATATGTAATGTAATATCCTTGAATTAGAAATGACACTTGAAGATAAAATAATGAATTAAGTTGACAGTAGTGCTAATACACAAGTAAAAAAGTGCCATGTTTTTTACTGCAGTAATTGTTTCGAAAGCAAAAACATAATAGCTTTTAGTATTATTTATGGTTACGTTACAACAGCCACCAGCACTGTTTGTCGTATTCACTACTTTTAGTAATTGAATCATCAAAATTGTAGAAGACACACAAAACGTGTAAATAATATAAAAGGCTTCTCAAATAAATCAAAAGAAACAATAAAATACAGTGGATGTCTCACTGTTTTCTCACTACCATGCCGTGAAGCAGCCTGCTTGAGTGACATGAAGGTTGACATGACATAAAATTCTAAATGAATCTTATCAGTACAGACAAGCTCGAAAGAAATTCCTCAGTGTAGTGAATGGATATACACATTAGAAAGATTCAATCTTTTTGCAGGAAGTGAAAATAATATCGAATATACGGCAGCTCCTTGTTTTCCTTCATTCCATCCCCTCTGGACTCCATCTCTCATTCTATTTGTTATTATATCGTTTTAAATTAATAACTATAAATGATATGGTTGCAACACAACTGCCTTCGCAACTTTAGAAAAAAATCGATTTTATCGGATATGTTCTTATTGTTGGATTGGAACATGCTAGTTCTGATATTCATCAACCGATTGTTTTTCTAAGACCGCCGTTTATAAGTCTTAAATGTATCATTTTTATAAATTTGGCCATGTTATTGTCGCCAATACATAACATCAAATTACATCTTTATATTAATGGCTGTTGTTAGTTGTACACAGTGAAAAATAGCCTCATATAAAGAAGCGAAGCATATTGTATCGTAACGTTCTTTAAAAAAAATTATGTTGGAAATGCAAAGGAAGACTCCCCATTTCATTTTTGTTTTCATCTACAAGTTTTTCTACTGCAGTATATATTGTACAAATAGTCCTTTTGAACAGTAAAAATGGTCGAATATGACTATATGACGTACTAACACTATATATCCACCACCATAAAGAAATATCAGCAACCATTCCGAAAGCCTTCTTGACTGCTAAAAAAGTGTGGATAAGTAAGCGTGCTCAAGTTGAAAGATGACGGCACGGTGGTTGTAGTGTTGTTCAAAAGTTTAGGTGAACTTTTAAGTCCACTTAATTAAGTTTCTATTTGGGTGTTGCTGCTAAGAAAGAAAAAATCAAGTAAACATATACAGACTAAAACATGGTAAACTAATATTGTAGATTTTTCTGACTGACTAATATAAAAGTGGCGCAATAGTGAATAGTGTATTATCACTTAATATCACCAAAATATATTTCTATAGAAAAAGTTTAGAGCTGTAATTATGACTCATCCCATATAAAACGCGACAATCTTGGATATAAATTTTACTTCTTCTGAATTCCGACAAGCATCTCAATGAACTTGGTTCGTGTCATTTAAACTGCACTGTTTGATTTTCAAAGTTTATAGACACAATTATGTTGACTTTTAATTAGATGATTTCAATTTTAGGCTAGTCCATAAATATTTGCGATGTATTTTGACCGCATTTTGTCCGTGAAAACTAGGATTAGGGAAGATGTTGGAAATTATTTATTATAAGTTCTGGGTCTTCGATGTTTCATAAATTTATAAAATGAAATTGTCAAAAATTAGTGAGCTCATTTTTGAAGTAACAACATTATTTTCACGGTAATAAGAGCACTTTACCCACTACTAGAACTCGAACAGGAGAGTAAAACATAGTTCTTTTTCAGGATGTTGGCAGTAGCAACAAGTATAACATATCGGAGCATGTTAGCACGACAAACTTGAGCAAATATAATAATAATATTATTTCCTTCCTAGCATTCATGCCAGAAAGTCAACAGGAATACGAGCCTACGACATTCATTTTCTCTTTCCTGTTAATTGCATCAAGGGCATAGAATGACGAAGGTTTGTCGAACGAATTTTATAAGCCTACCTGATAATGAACTAATTAATTGAGTACTTCCTTTCCCCCCTATCATTGAAATAAAGTCCTTTGATGATCATGAATGATTACGAGTACTTTCATGCGGCGGAACTGCATGATATGATTATGTTTCGTAAGTATACATACATATGAAAATTCCAAGTATTCATAATTTATTTATGTGTATTTCCAGAGTACTACGTCTTTTCAGAGAAACTTTTCGTGTCAACCTTATTAAAAAAGTTAATATATTAAACTGTAGCATTTTGCTGCTGTATTTTTGCTAATGAATCTACCTTGCAATTTTTTTGTACAGGAATATACTGGTTTAAAGGATAAAGAAATAGGGGGTCTGAATACGATTTCATATATTGCTATAGCCTTCAATAATTACATCGGGAGTTTAGTGATTTTTACCACTAAAAATAACAATTCTAAATTACATTAAGAAAAATGGAATAAGGTTATGAATACAATACATATAACATAAAATAATTTCTGAAAGCCAATTTCATCCAATTTGAATGTCAACTCAATAGACGATTTATACAAAATTATGTTACTTGGACTAAGAAACATAAGATGAACACTAATTATTAGACCACTTTCGCTTTTTTGTCATCGATTTCACTCTTCTCAATTCAAGTATGCTGTAAGTTTTTTTCATTTTAAAATAATTTCAAGTAAAATGTATGTCTTGTCAGTGACACTTGCACGCCCACTTTGTCATGCCCCTCTACTTGTTAGTATGTGCTTGTCGGCGGCAAGAAAAATCATTTTGTTGATAGAAGACCCTGTTTCTTAATGTTTTCCAATATATTCTCTCTCGAACACAATATAACAAAAACAAAGTTTAAAGGAAAATTGGCGATGGCAATTCTTCAACAAACAAATTCTTTTCCACGCATGAATAACCTATTGCATGGCCTATTGAAACATTTATAAGTACATACACAATATACGTAGCGCATACATGCACTTAAACCTATCATTTTATGGATCATTTTAGATGAAACTGGATCACAAAATTACAACTGAGTTTCAAAGCAAAATCGATCATAGTCTTGGCTTTAAAAACAAGAACAGCATAAAAATTGTTATTTGATAAATGAGAGTTACAAATGACGATAGTATTTTATGTATAGATTAAACCTGACAACACGTTATAGAAAACTTGTGACTACTTAGCTTAAAACTATAAATTACTTATATTTCAAAAGGAAAAAAATACTAAATTTTGCACTCCTGGTTGAAATATCTATAGGTTTACGAAATCAGATTCTTTAAATTTTGAGCTATAGTTCTGATAAACAGACAGCCTAAATAAACATCCGAAATCCCAATGTATCAGTGTTCCTCACAGCTTATTGCATTACTGCGCCTTTCTACAAGAAGGTTACCAATGCAAAATATATCATTGCATAAAATGGTTAAATAATTAAAAATGCAATTAATTATCAACCTCCTCGTCATCAGTTCAAAGTTCTAGTTCAAGGATTTATATTTAAGTGCTGAAAATGTTGGCACAAAACTATTTCAACTTACGAGGGAAGTATCCCTGCCCATTTCGACAGATCGGCTTTATACTCCGGCCATATTTACGTACTTATATAAGAAAATTATTCCCCAAGCCATTGG
>JAQFZH010001532.1:0-20688 GCA_034695485.1 Entomobrya nivalis
TTTGTTGTTAAGGAAAAAAGTCATATATATAGAAGACCCCCCTCTTCTATAGGTCGCGCACGTCCTACACACCTACCGTGTGTCTGAGTGACTAAAAATACAACAAGAAATAAACATTATACATTTGTCAAGCTTGATCTCCTTGTCGGCACTTTCACTTTATATAGTAGACACGGATTGCAAGTCCAGCGCCAAGTTTTCATAGTGCTTTGATTTTTCACTTTGTCAAGTAAGTATTTACGTGAACGCATAAAAACTTAAATATTATTTGTATATAAAAGATTTAATGAACATGCCATTAATAAAGCTACAACATGGACGTTTCTAGTTATCTTCCCACAATACTTTCAAAAAGTGGTGGTGACACAAAGAGATTCCTAAATATTTCATTGGAAAGAGCATAAGAGTAGTAGAAAGCGTTTAGTTTTTCTCCTATTCCACATAACAATTTTGATACCAGAGAGTTAAAGTTTTGAGAAATCCATAACTCTCACTGCATATTACTTGCACCTCTACAAACTCTCAACAGCTCTTTGAATCTTTTTCACTGGCCATTGCATGCATGCAAAATAAAACAAATCTCGTAGAATTTCACGTTGTAATTTTACTTACAAATAGTTGAGAAACCTGGTTGTCTACAGTAATCTTTCTATTTAAAGTTTATTCAAACTTTCAAGAACCTTCAAGATTCTTATCGACAAAACTATTAAATTCGCGTTTTTGGGCATTTGCTCAAGCCATACAACTCCACAACTTCGTAATTGTCGAAGTTGTATTTGTGCATATGGATGTGTGCTCATAGTTTTTATTACTAGAAACATCAAGTTACTAAAATGAATGTGTACCAGATACTGAAAACAAATATAGTACAAACATTGATGTGATGAATTTATACAACGATATTATGTTCCTTAAACTTAGGATCAAACTCAATACTCTACAAGTGTGTTTGCTTTTCATGTCTTCTGGGATAGCAAATAAACAGAAAGAGAGAGTTTCATTTCGTGATTGCTGTCACTTCCTACAATTATAGAACCCTTGAAAATTCAACAGTTTGAAAAAGCGTTTGCAGATCATTGTACCCTTTTTACTTTACTTTACTTATGTTGTACATTGTACCACTGCAGGTAAATAGTGGTGGCAGGATTCTGTCGTAAAAATTTCTTAACCTTACCAACAAATACCCTCTATCTATTTAATATGTACTGACTATAAATACTTGATAAATCGCTGTATGATGAACTACGTACTCTTTTATCAGAGACTTAACTCTTTATGTAACTGACAACATAGCAGGAAACATTTTAAACTTCCACAGCTCGAGAGTTAATGGATTTTGTTGTTTAGGCATATTAGTAAATGAATGGATGAAATACATTTTTTTGCAATTAGATATTTTCACTTAATTTCATTGAAGTATATTTGTTAATTTTGTTATTGATTTCGTCCCAATTTTGGGGTTGGAATGATCACATCCATGTAATTTAGGTGTAACATAGAGTTAATTATATAGATATTTGTTTATTTCAATTCTAAATTAGTCTTAATTGAAAAAACCAATCAGCGAAAATACTAATAAGCTTTCTGAATTGGATTGAAAATTAAAATTTTCAAATATTTTTCAAACGTGACAACAGCTATACCAAATCGCTACTAAAAGAAAATACATTCAAAATAATTTAGTGCAAACAAACAACATCATTTTGGTATTTAATGAATCAATGATGTTAGCTAAAGTTTAAAATATACTTAAAGTTTCAGAAGTAGCGTAAAAATATTGAATAGCTTTTTATTCGGGTCATTATATTGCGAAATTGTACCAGGTTAGATCAAATGTTGTTATAAACTTTAAGATTTTTTCAAAAGTAGATTTTCTAAAAGCACAATATTTAAAAGTTATTTTCTTTGTTTTTGTGTGTATATAAAGTATGAAGTAGTTTATTCCTACGCTTCCTTCTGATATGACCTCTGTAAATTGGGCCACAGTTATACACGACAATGAAAACAAAAATTCTGCGAAAACGGTTGAGTATTTTTACGTTCTATACAATTTGTCATAAACCTAGAAACCTTAAATGATACACTTAAAAACAAACGAAATTGACCAGAGATTATTGAAAGGAAAAATGTTATCATCATTTTCGTGTTACTTTCGTATAAAATTTACTGTATGTTTTATACGTGCCAAGAAAGTGTAAACATTTTGAACCTATAAAATCCACTTTTGTTAGAATGAATCCACCCATTCATTTCATTAAAAACTGATATTGTTCATCTCTTACTGAATTATTTTTTTCAGCAGTGGATTATATGCTAAATTGAGTAAGGTACAAACTAGTCAAAGTGGAAACTTTTATTTATTTATAAAACTGTGCCATTCAGACTTTTACCCTACCTACATTACTCCGCATTCGCAGAAAGGGTTTATTTCTCTGTTCTCTTCACAGGGTTCATTTCCTTGTTTTTAATAAAAACATTGTTAACCCAAGACACTTTCATTTTATCAAGATAGTTTTGTTATGTGAACGACCATGTGGCAAAATGAAGCTCACCTTTTTGTTTTGGTCTTTTGATATAGAGAAATAGGTGAACAAAGAAGGTGGAAAACGTACAGCAGACGAAGAAGTGAGAAGAAAGGGATGAACTGACTACGTTGTGAAGGAAGAGAACCAGTGAAGTCATCCGAAGTGATACGAGTCCACGATATAGTAGCAAACAGCTATAAAGAAACAACAACGCAACGGTAACAAAACAGAAAAACGGCAAAAGTAGTAGCGGAGGCAGAAGCTTAAAACCGACCTACCAAACGCCGTCGTGGTGCTACTGCTGCTCTGCCGTTGATGATCATGATTATAATACAACCGTGTTTTTGAGCTACATAGCTTTCCTCAGTTTTCATTTAGCTCGGAAGCCAGTCAGTCATCATCAGACCGTGTTTTTGAGGTGGAAAATGTGAATGTAAGAAACCAAGCCAAAAATGGAAGAAAAGCATACAAGTGTGGACGGAAAATAGAGACCTTCTCTGTCTGCACAGTAGTGTGCACCATGTATGCCGAAGTTTTCTCCAGTAAATTCTCTAGTTATTCCAGCGTTGAAGCTGAGCTGTTGTTCCTTTGTCGTTTGTAACGTCACAGTGTAAATTCATCCCTTATTTCAGTTTTCTTACCATACTACCACCTTGTCCCTTTGTATACGTGTTTGTGTGAGATAGTGATATAATGAGAAATGTTTTTGTTTACTTTCATTTCATTTTATCCACAGAGGTAAGTATAATAATTGCACACTTTCTCTTGAACAACTGCACTAATCGAATATCATATGACCGATACACTTTCCTAATAAAATTAGCCATCTTATAGTCATCATAAACTAGTGAAAATCACATTTACCACACCATTTATTACAAGAGAGATCCATTTCGCTAATTAACTTGTGACCGTTTACGAACAAGTTGGGTCTGTCTTCACAATAAAGTGCTTTCGTAAACTTTGTCGAAACAGACGATAGACACAAATAAGCTTATACGCTATTGTTTAAAACATCCATGTAATAATACATTATGCACACTCCGTCATTACACATTGACGACAATTGCCGTTTCAGTGGAACTACTTCAGTGGAAACAGTGATAACGATAACAAAAACTTTAGTCTTTATTTGTGTTTTATTGAAGTGGACATTAAATTGAATTATCATGAAAACTATTGACACCTTTCCTTCAAATTCTACCTTGCATAACATCAACTGAGGATATCAGTACAGTGCTCTTGTACTGCCATTATTATGAGAATGGATACTGGCAAATCCCTTTGCCTTTGTTTTCTGCCAACGTAATATAACAAGCATCAAGAAAGGGCTGGCTCACAATCAGTAATGTGAAAGATATTAAGATGGTTTCTCTACAAAGAAAAGCCATAATGATCGTTTCTATTGTGAAGCGGGGTTTTATTGTGCAAGTATTGTAACAGGGAAACAAAAGTAATACCGTAAATTTTGAGATATCACGTGCAAATGTGAAGTGTTGGTTATTGGGGAAAGTTGATACATTATCGAGTTTTCTCGGGTTATTCTAAACCGTCTCGTTCACGTTTGTTTTAAACAAGTATCAATAGTAAATTCTGGAATTCTGCTTTCTCAAAATTTGATATCAATTTAAGCATATTGAAAATGTAGAAATGAATATTGTACATTCGTATGTTATTCTGAACCGTTCGCGTTTATAATGTAAAAACCATGTGTTAAAAACGTCCATTGTTGAACAAATACAGCGAGCACGACTGTGGCTGCTTCAACTGTACTACAGGTACCACAACCACGAACTACCCCAGGGCTAGTTACAAATCTGTCGGAGAAATCAAGCGAAAATCATATGTAAGAATTGTATCACGTCAGTGCAACAGCAATAAAAACGGTTATTTCAGACAGACGGGCGTACACATTTCATTTACAATACTGCGTGTAATAAACAATAAAGCAGAAAGTCTGGCGTCTTTTTTTGTTCTTCTTGTACTCCATATCGTGGACAGGATAGATCTAGCCTTGCCGTATATCTATTTTCTCCCACATCTCCAGTGGGAGTAAATAGTCACACAAACGCAGAAAACGTAATCAACAATAATAACAGAAGCAAATAGGCAAGGAGGGATCAGCTCCTTGTCAGACATCAAAATCCACAAAATGGAATTGGATGTAGAGGATGACGAAGCGGAGAACGTGTCAGATGAGCTGCCATTCCCAGGATTCCAGAAGATCTCTATGAGATGTCTGAAGCAAAGGCATCCTCTTCGATACATCTGCCTCCGGATGATTACGAATCCATATCCTTTGTCATACAACCAACAAAATCAGTTAAACTATTTTTTGTATAATAACATATTTGTTAGCATGCCAGTTACTAACACGCAACAGAGAAGCAACCTGCTGCTGTTTTATGATTAAGTCCATTTTATGTTTTCATGTCACACAAAAATGTATTAAAATTTAACTTTGACACTACATACAAATTTGAGTTTTTTTTGTGAGAAAACGCATAGTTTCACAGTTCATGAAATTATGTACAAAATAATACAGCAGCGGGTACTTTTCTTTAAGCTTGTGGTAGTTTGAGATACAAGCTTCTTGTTGTTCCCTATTCGTTGCTTTAAAGTTATTGCTGAATTTCTTGAGCATGCGGTAAAAATGCAGGATAAAAAATATGACAAGGAAACCGAACCGAAGCACAAGAGGAATTCCTGTTTCAAAACCAGTTTTTCAATGAAACTACGAAAAAATTCATTTCCAAATCCATTATTTATGAATAGGAAAGTCAAAAGATAATAATGGTAATATTTTTGCGATGTTTTCCACAGAATATGCATGTGTTACGTAATGTAATGTGCTTTGTGAGCACAATGAACAGCATCTCAGAACACATGGGAAAATCAACAATACCATGCATATCCGATGTGTGAGTTGACATGAACGAATGGATTTGGTCTGGGCTGGCTTGGCCTGGTAAAAGTAGTCATAACGCTGTGCGAAGAAATAATATTGCTGTCTAGAAAAAGCATGTTCATGGGACTACGAACTAGTTGTAGAGCATGGGTGCATACTTGAACCTTGCCCTGCCGTATGAATAGGCTTATTGCCTTTTTAGAAAATATTATGAATATTCTGGGGTACAATATGTCTGCCATGCAACATAAACGTTTTGTAGGAAAGGAAAAATGCGTATGCATATTTTTTCCATGAATGCGAATGGAGATCTGGGAAAAAATGAAGATTACAGTCTATGGCTCAAATGAATAGCAGAGCTGGGAGCTGGGAAGTATCTAGATAACTAATATGTATTCATTTATATCTACACAGAAGGCGAAATGAAATACTATTTCATACCAAGGCGAAGGGTACTTACCTATATTAAGTTTATTTCTCTTCGTGGTGGTTTAATATGTTATATTATTGGTAGAAAGGGGGTAAAGTACAAAATTTTGCATGTTTCCTTACAAGTGGAAAGCATGCTTAGTTATTACATCGAGGTGAAAGAAAGAACATGGAAAAGAAAATGTAACATTGCTTTTCTGCCTATATTTCCGTTTCCCTGTACTTGAACCTTTTTTGTCTCCTTCTATCTGTGGACAAAATAGTGGTAGTAACAAAGTAGTTGTTGAAATTTAGCCATAAACTACAAATACATCCATTTGCACATAAATAAGTGCATGCATATACACTTTAGTATGTTTTTATTGAATTTTTTTCTTTCACTTATTCTCAGTGGTGAAATAAGCTTAGTTTAGTATAGTCACAAGACAGGACCAAAAAAGTGAAGAGACTTTTTGTAGTAGTAGTTTGCAGCACATTGGTCTATTCTGAACTGAGAGTTCACGGTTTGTGTCAAAAAAGAGAAAAGTAAAAGTCTGCTGACATGTCTCTCTTTTTGTTTGCTGCAGCGAATTCGTGTAGTTTATGTATGTATACAGACGAAGGATTCAAAAAACCTAATGGGAATGTCTACTTGAATCCATATTTCTTTTAGAAAAAACCAATGTACCTCTAGAGAATCTATTATTTTGACTTGGAAAATAAAATAGAGTTTCGAGCGGCATAACTCATATTTTTGTAGGAAGATATGTGAAAATTTTCCGGATGCAAAACATTGCTTGGATTGAATTCTAAAGTGGAAAATACAGCAAAAACCTGGGCACGTTTCCTTCCTAATCCACTTTTACCTGTTTGTGTGCAATATAATAGTTTCAAGCAGTTCACATGATAAACGATATAAAGAATATTAATGAATTAAAGCTATTCACTATTATAAAAGCAATAATGGAACGATTTGTGTATTCATTTGCCACTTCAGAAGCTGATGATGTAGGGCCTTTTATGTCAACTCAACACAATTTTAATAAAACCATAATTCCGTTTAAAGTAGTGCATATGTATAAAGTCAAGTCGTGCTGTTTATTTGTAGGATCAACAGTTCTGCTGTACTTTGTTAATTGAATTGGGTTTAGCTGTAGGTCATCCGTAATCTCCCAGAAGTTTCTCTAGTAGTCGACACTCGAGTACTTACTCTTGTCCGGAATAATTTTACTTTGGGAGCATGGGTATCATTTTCTCTATTTTCGCGAATATTTCCAAGATTAGCCTTCTCGCCATTTTGCACGAGTGTAAGAACACGAACACTGAACGCGATTCTTTCATTGATATGGATTGGCTGCAATTTTCTATGATTTTCACTCACATTCAGTGTGGAGTCTGGAACCGCATTAGATCTCAAACCACATCAGGATTGAAACCTTATTTTTCTTTGAAGAGCAAAAAGCGGGAACATGTACCTATGAAGTACTCAGAATGAAAAGTAATGAAAGAAGAAAACTCGTGTCGTTTCAAAAAAAACATTTGAAATGCACACCATAACACACGAAAAGCATTATTACATGACAGGAGAAAGCTTTACACGAAAATGAAATGTTGATACATACATACAGAGCTGTACAAGCTCTTGTATGTATGCTGCTAGACGTTAGCAAGTAAGTTAGACTTTTTTTGTCTTTTATCCTGTACTAACCGTGCTTATTCTTGTCCATGCCATATATATATGCTGGGTATGCGTAGATATCCGTGGGAAAGGAAATAGAAAAAGGGAAAAGTAAAAAATAAGAAGTTACAGTAACTATTAAAGACCAGAATGTGGAAAAGCGAGTGATATTCTGTATAAAAGAAATGAACCGAAACGGAAGAACGAGAGAGGGAAATAAATAAATATGGACGAGTCTTGGGAAAGAAATTGCCATTCAATGCAATGTGATGTTGTTCATGATGTGATCTGATTCAAGCCAGCCACATTATGTACATATAAACGAATGTGTAGGAAGGCAATAATATACTGTTTTTATTCAATGAAATATTACCCGAGATAACAGAATAATATAGTAGCTACCACATTTCATACTACATGCTATAGTGCATAATATTATACATATATGCAGAAAAATAACTCTTATTGTAGAATATAGAAAATACACGTGTTGGAGACTAGTATAAAATATTGTATGTGACGAACCTCAATTGCTCCTTTTGTAGTAATAATGTTATGGATCTACTTCCAAAAGTAACTAGAAAGTCATATGGGCATTACTATTACTAAAATGTAATTTACTTAGGTAATGGTGGACACACAAGAAAATATATGATTGTATGCTTATATCTGTCCTAAACCTTACCGAAAGGGAGGAGTAAAAGAAGAAATTTACCCGGCATTCATTTAGTGCATTTATTACTTTTTGACGGAAACCGCGTTAGAAGTAAAGAAAAGGATTGAGTGATGTTGGAAAGATGTAGAAAAAACTCTATGACACAGGAAGGAAAAACGACACATATTCATCCAATCTTTATTCTCATTTCTCGTGGTGCAAATGAAATTACCTATTAGTGGTAAACATGTATCGCGTTCCGCTTGTGTAAACTCGCTCCCATTATAGCTTTCAGTAAACACTATTCTGTCTTCGTAGTTCGTATGCATAAAAGACTAAATCAGGTTTACTGGGTAAATGTCACAATATTTTGTCGTGCAAACTAATATACTGTGAAAATAAATATTAAAAATCGATTTTGTGGAACTTTGCAAAAGGTTGCGTTTTTGAAAATTCATATATTATTATGTTACCCTAAAAAGGTACGACTGTTTGGTAATATATGCATAGTGCATTCTGACATTTTTGAAGGTTATATCTTCTTATTTTTGATGTTCAGTTATTTCTTCCATCATCAATTTTCTTACTCATCTTTGTGGTTTGACATTTGCATTTGAGTATTTGGGGAATATATATATATATTGGCATTTCGTACACAAAAGCCAAGATATATAGACGCAATGCCAGAAATGAATTTTGAATTCTTAATCAATACGTTATTCTGCTTAATCAGATATAAAAAGACAACAATTTAGTAGGTTGTGTACCATCTTAATCGTACCCAGATTATAAATACGTTTGGCTTTTCGTAACTTGCATGCTTCAACTCCATCGTTATTCTGCGAAAAATAGCGTATCATGCCTACTTTCTTCCTTGACATTCCCGAAATTTTCATTTTGTTATATTGTTAGTTAATGACAAACAGCCTTTCCCCACTAGTCAACTCTTGCACAATATGAAAATGGAAATTTTGTACTTGTTAAACTGCTTAAAATACACATCCATGTCAAATATATATATAATATACATTTAAATTATTACTCTAACCCCAAAAGTATTTTCTACTTCTCTCTAGTCTTGTCAAAGGAGATGAACTGACTAAAAAAATTTGTGTTGTGAGTCAGTAACTTCCAGTTCTGTGTTGCGAGTCAGTCACAAACTGTGAACGTGAAGAGAGCAAGTTTAAACTTTTCAACTTTTCCCAACGAGAATAAAATTATGTAACTGTTGTGATGAGTGTGACTATGTGGGTAGTAATGCAGGAAGTTGTGCTGAGATGAATTATGTTACGCTTTTATTAAAAATGTACATATTTAAGTACACATTTATGCGTAATACGTATAAAAGGTACATATACTATCACACTGTGAGTCAGAGTGGTATGGTATCAGTGTATTAGTAGGCAACACAAGTAAAACTTGAAGGAAAATGTTTTCGTTGTTGCCGTCTTGTTGTATATCCATTCTGAGGAATGAAACATATTTGGAAGGAATGAAGGATTTTCATTCATATCGATCCAAAAACTTTCATGCATCTTTGAATCATCAACACGACGAGAAAAGACGCAGACATGCAGGCATGCATTCGAAGTAACAAGCTGTTGTTGCTGGAAGATGCAGGATTCTCCCTATTTTTGCTCATTCATCACAGATCTACTCACGAAAACGTGTGCTGTACACATCTTTTTATTTTACAGAAATTTTCTTTTCATGAATATATTTGAAGGTTCATTATTTGTTGTTACTCATCTGATTTCCTTTGAAAGGATGAGTGAAACACATGATGCAATAAAGTTACTCTACGAAGGAAATGAAGTCTTTTGTGTCATAAGTCACCGTACTATATAACATGTGAACATATCACCTCACTAACTTATAACCCATCAATAATACCATGTCATTTTAAAACTCGTAAATTGGGACTATTTGCTGGAGAATTTCAAAGGAGGCTGTACATTATTCAGTTTATATATTTATGAGCTGATGATGTCCTCATATCAAAGACAAAAACCTCACGACCCTACGAACAAGGTTTGTGAATTTTTCATGTAAAAATATATAATTTCGCTGGTGGATGCACAGGAAAGTATAAAAAGATCACGAAAACATACAAGAACACAAGAAGAAAAAGTTCTTCCATCATCAGGTTAAAGTGCAAAATCCCTTAAACAAAACCATTCTGGCTTTGTGAGGATTTTGTGAAAAGAAAGTGCAGAAAAACACTTGAAAAATCACAGGACACACGGTAAACAGGATGGAGGAGTACAGACACAACCAAACATGCCATTAAAATAAACAAGCAAGAAGAATTGCATGAGAGAACGCTAGATTGTAGATATCAACAGAAGCACAGCATTTTCATCATAGTCCACTCTATACGATTTGCATATAGAAGAAATATTATAAACATTTTATTTCTTTACATTTATAATAACACACGTTCCTAGTGTTTTCCTTGAAAAAAAAAACCTTTCAAAGGATTTAAACTACCATCTTTCACGGGTTTTACGCAGATACCATATATAAGATTAGAATAGTGCCAACATGATATAGTGACATAAAACATAACCAAAAATTTGACAATATTACGATTTGTGAAAGGCAAAATTTTCCTATTAATTCTAAATAAAACTTCTCGAAGGTTTTCTAATAAGCATTGGATTTAAATACCCTGATTAATAGTTGTGAAGCATGTTATCAACAATCAAGCTAAGGCAAAAGATAAAATATCATTAACCGTTTTAAAGAAACACCTCTAAGTCTGGCGCGGCGGACCAATAAATTCGGATATGTAAATGAGAAACGATATAAGTATTTTTGTCGAACATCTATAATAGCAAGACAAGTACATCCACATAACAAGAAACGGGATACAAGGCAGGAATATTCCATTTTCTAAATGTTAAAAGGAATTACTTTTTCGTAAAACAAGTCTTTGTATTAATCTTTAATGATGTTCTCAGAAAGTATACCTTACAAATACGCGTATTACCAATGTAATTTTTTTTAAATATGCAAAAAATAAGTATACCCGTTTTCAGAACAGAGAACAGAAACATAAGTGGTACTCCACTCCAGGTTTCAACTTCATCTCTTTCCTTTTTTCTATTGAAGCATTTCCTTCTCCTTTCTATTCTCTTCGGTTGACTGTTCTATTTATTTAAGTAGACCTCTAATAAATCAGAATTGTCAGTGAAAAAGTGATATTGAACCAGGTAGACGTTAGAAAACCCCTGAAGCTTTGAATATATATGGCATACGATTCTTTTGCACCCTTTTTTGGCATTTTGGCCATCCACAATAGCATAAAAAATCCTCCTTGAAAATAATTATTCCGCACGTTCTGCACCCTAAATCGTAATTTTTACCTCATAATTGTTTTTGCGATAGAAGTTAGCTTTGATTCAATGGTAGTACATCTTAGTTGGTTTGTGTATGATACAGGGCTCTGTGTTATATAAAATCACGTACGCTTATCTTCTACTCAGGCACCCAATACACTTCATATTTTTGGTTGCTTAAAGGAATATAAAGTAAGGGTTTCATTGGCGTTCTCGACTTGACTTGTTAATCAATTTAGCTGAACTCTAGCAACCATACCGATTAGACTGCAATTTGGAAGTGAAACAAAAAAGGCAATGTTTACGATGGCAGATTGTGGACCAGATTCCGACAATGAACGTTGGTTGGTTGGTTTTAAATGTAAGAAGTTGATTTGGGACTAAATATAAATCGCAGAGGGGGAATTAAAGTGGGAGTTAGAGTCAAATGAAGTCAGGCGTAGGCAGACAAACTGCGAACGAATATATGAGTTTACAAACAGGCACACTACATTTGAAATTTTATAGATATGAACTCAACTTCAGTCACGTGTACAACAGCTAATTGATTAAGTTGCATATAGTTGATAGCATTTATTTACCAACGAGACTTCACCATCGTAATGCCTTTATTAACAGCTTTTATTACAAGAGATGATTATACAGCGTACTAATATGACTCCATCAATAATAAGGGAGCTCTAAAATAAATTTTAATTTCCATAGATCACGAAATTGACATATCTAAAAAAAAATTACTCTAAATATGACTATGCTCCAAATGGTATATGTGCATATCCAGATTTGAAAAAAAGAGATATATGTGCATTCCATTCGCATAGCTACTAGCCACTAATTTACCCCTTAAAACTACAACAGGAGGATTGGAAATTAACAATTAGGAGACAAATAAATATTTTTTAGGGGGGAAATAAATAAATAATTAGGGCGCAAACCGTGCAGCATAATTATTTTGAAGGAGGATTTTTGATCATAAAAAGGGTGCAGAAACGTCCGATTTAGAGCCCTGAAAACTATTTTCCCAATATATATTTGCACAAGTACGTTATAATAACTTTTCGAAAAGGAAGAGTTCTACAGTCGTATCAATTCAATGTATGTGTGGATGATTCTTTTCTATTGAAATCAACTAAACCTTTGCTGATCTATAGTACATTTAAAAAATATTTGTATTAAAAATAGCTACATCGTAGGACCCATTGTTGTTGATTCGATGTATAGATGGAAAGTGATGATGATAAATACCACCTACACCTATAAGAACTGAACTGTGCAATGTACATACTATTATAGATGCCTTTCGTATTTGTGTTTGTACCTAATGAAAAACTCGGCCCATTCATTGAGAGAGAACATCAAGGCATTTATTTTATGAGAATTCAAAGGGCATCATCAGATCCGTTTCTACTTTCTACACTATTCCACTAGAGATTAGATCGAAATCCCCAGCTCGTTTCAAAGCAGAATTTTCTTTAAATTTTCCTTTTCAGTACCAAACTCTCTATCGTCACTGTACTCAGGTAAGAATTTTTACTATAATAACCAGTGACGGTAATATAACACACATTTTCATCTCGTTATGGTTAGATAATAACCAACTGATGAGTATGACAATGTTACTACTGCCAGATAATATGAAGCTGTTTTTGTTATGATTGAAGAAAAATAAGTTAATGCAATGGTAATGTTATTACGGTAATAATAGGAG
The DNA here is from genome assembly GCA_034695485.1 of Entomobrya nivalis. NCBI lineage: Eukaryota > Metazoa > Arthropoda > Collembola > Entomobryomorpha > Entomobryidae > Entomobrya > Entomobrya nivalis. Next base: position 13,224 of record JAQFZH010001532.1, read on the forward strand.
AAAAGCGGATCATATAAATTGCTTTGTACTAGAAAAAAAATAGTAGAGCAGACGGAGAAAGGAAGAGCTATTTGCCCTCCTCTGCTTAGTTATTACTTTCAATGTTGCTTCTAGCGTAGAAATCCTTTTCTTATACAATATATTATAATATGCACCTATTATATGCATCGTATTTGACCGAAAAACATGAAGTTCTTGAAAGTCAGGATTGTCTGTCTTTTCTAAGTGATGCTATTCTGTCTTGTTTTTTCCTAGTGCATGGTGAGTGCTGATGGTGGTAGTATAGTTTTTTGAATGAGTGAGGTAGTGTTATATACACGATTAAGATGAAAGTACATTTATAGTCATGATCATCATCGTCGTGTAGCCGTTTTCACTGAAAGAAACATCGTTATTGTACGCAACAGAAAATCGACGAATTTAATAGAATAAGCATATGGAGAGAGTAAAGAATGAGGAAACGAACATATGATTTGATGGAGAAAATACGAGGATAAAGAGACTGGTATATTTTTTATATTAAACATACATATACTTTAGACTGAATAATAGACGAAATGGAAGATTACTGACTGAGAGCAATTCCTCTGAATGGAAATTTAATGCATGAGCAAGAAAATCCGAAAGGGAATTTTTAAAGGCTTAATAGGAGTCGGATTTTATTTGAGGTAGCATTTTATGACCTAAAAGCAAGACCATACTCTAGAAATTTTATAACATATACCAATAAATTAGCACAAGCATTTAAATAAATAGTTACATAATTGTGTCGATTCAATATAAATGAGGACAAATATATCGTACTAAAAGTTTCAACAAGATTTTCAATCAAATTTAAACTCATCTCTGTGCTTGCATTCACGTCTTCCGTCATATGTACGTCAAATTTTTACTAATATGTTTATGAAATAATAATTTTAAAGTAATCGTTCTTGGTAATAATTAGTAATGGTTTTTATCATAGGATGTATAGTCATATCACTTTTCTCAGAAAATTATGTTATTAATTTAATTATTAACCTTGGCATTATCATTATTAGAGTGAAAATTAAGGATGAGGCTCAAGGCTCAGTGGTAAACTTCTTTTTACGGTTGGCAATTTTTGTCTAGCAATAACAAAGGAAACCTTGATAGATTGTCATATAACGCTCACATTTCAAGAAGGGATTTCCTATGTGTCGTAATTTTTATCTTGAGATAGTTCATGTATTCAATAACGTATACATAATGTAACATATTATTCTATAGCTATATTTTTATCGACAAAAATGCAGACATTTTCATTTGAATATCAATTTTGCTAGCAATTATAGTAATGTTAATGTAAAAGCACTAGTGTGAGTGAGAACTCATGAGATGAATGTGCGAGAATTTCAAGAATACTCATGTTTCACTTCCGTTGCACGTTTCTCTTGAATCCTATAGGTCGCATGAAAATACCAGATTAAACCTATGTGGAAAAACGAAGAAACAGCAAAAGATTCATGCTAGATAATATTCCAGTACGATTAAATAATTTCTACTGTCGCTTTCCTAAAGTTTCCGGAATCTATAAAAGCGTTAGTATGGTAAGGTGTGCACACTTAAGGCACCGAACTGTGAGCGTATATAAATAAATATGTATATATATATATATGAACACGTAATGCATAAATGTTCACCTAACCAATATTTGAAATGATTTAAATAATACAACATGGAAAATTGAGTCTTTCATCTGTGTAAATTGATTACATAGTAAGTCAGGATCGTAGGTACAATTAAAACCACACAAGGCCACTAGTATTCCCTATTCCCAATTATGAAATTGTGAAGAAAAACGCTCACTATCAATTAGAATAGTATTTATCATTACTCTCGTCTGCCCCTAATTACTCAACAGGTTCAATAGCTTCAGCTTCTTAGCTCCAGGGAAAATATAACCCGGAAATTAAGTAGCTGATAACAGGAATGCCTACAGTTTTCATATTTCAAGCATTAAGCAAAGCAACAACTAAACGTCTAGGGGGAAAAGTTTCAACTTTTCTTTTCCTCCTTCGTTCATCAACTTTACGTGCATAAAAACGGAGTAGTTCTTATCATGATTGAAGGCTTCTCTCTATGTTTTCCATGTCTGTGGAGATATGCTGTAGTCTGAAATCTACGATGCATGATGCATCTATTAAAAACTTCTGCTTTTGACAAAATAACGAGTTAGATATAATATATCTTTCAATGGCAACTTTTCTCCATCGTGCACAGCTTAGTTTAGTGACATAGTCATCTTCTCATTCTACCATTTGAATATCGATTTCTATGTAATGGTTTTTGTATGAACACTTGACAGGCAACACTACCTAAACCTACATATATTATGTTGCGTGTATGTTTATGTTAATCATTGTACTCTGTAAAAAGGATTTTAATAGGTTAGCTTTCGTCTTTTTTGTCATCATTGCTGCAAACGTGCGCTTCAAGTCCTAGGACCAAAATGTAAATGTATTTTCTTAGATACACTGTATCTGCTTAGAAATGTGTCAAAGTGTGGATCACACAGAACACTATTTTCCAGTTTGCATTTTTCAGTAATCTATTGAATGAATAATGCATGTTCTTGGTACATTAAGGAGTAGTAGTAGCAAAGAGAGATACATAAGTGCATATAAGTTAGTAAAAGCTTTATCTCACATCAAGACGAAACTGTTTCATTTGACTCGCAAATCCAAAGATGACGAACATGTAGCCTATCGATTTTGCTCAACGTAAAAAAACGTATTCAGTTTAAAGTGAAGTTAATATCTATATACATATGTGTGATCTGTGGTGCGTTTACACTGAAAAGCATGCCCATATCATATCCAAAATCCAAACTAGTGGAAAAAAGTATCCTCTTATGGCAAATAGAAAGAATATGCAAGCCAAATGCTAAAACGCGTAAAAAGAAGCAAAAACAAGAACTGATATTTCGCTTACGGTGATCTTGTAAATTCGCATACTTGTTTTAACAATCCAAGCCGTTGATTTAATTACAGTGTTTCTGTTGGGCTATTTACGATGAATAATTAAATTTATATTTGCTACATGTTCAAGTATCCTATTACAAGTCATAACTACAGTAATTAAACTCTGCCTATATCAATTACTAAAAAGTAATTCGATTAGTGCTACCACCTAAACATTCCGCATTACAAGTATTACATTTCACTAAGGAACGTTTTTCCTTTAATGATACATATTGTACACATAATTGTATACGGACTTGTATAACTGGCGGTACTCTCTGTTTCATATATCGTTTTTGTCTCCTTTCTATTGTCTTTTAGGCCTTAGTTTGGTTTTTTCACTGTTTCGGTTGCCACACACTGAGTCACACAGGCCATTACAAGAAAAAACCGCGCTCAGGCCTCTAAAAGTTATCTGAGTAGGCACTGTAAGTAGGTGATTTTGGTCTGCGAGTAGACTTATTGAAATGTCAGAACCTGAAGCATTGTAAATTGTGATTGTGACATACCCAGTGAATAAGCAGCGCGGCACAAATAGTACTATATAAGTATATACTGACTAGGCTTTATGCATGAACCTCATTCATTGAAAAGTAAAGATGGAGAAAATCTTTCCTCTCTCTTTTCCCCAGCTAGCAAAAGCAGACGACTTCCGATTCCTTCTGTTCAAATTTGTCTCTGTCATTTTATGATAATAATGAGAAAATCTAGAAAGTAAAAGAATGGGAAATAGAATATAATGGTCTTACTATATTCTGTCACCTGGAAAATGGGAAAATGGTTAAAAGTCAGAAAATCATTCGCTGGTTGGATAATAGAGACAAAGAGGGTATTTTTATGTTTGCAAGAATAAAAAGAATATATTGTGAGCATAAATTATGCGCACATTACGTGTAACTATCTACTTTATTCGGTTAAGTGCACATCACTATTTTAATATAGCAGAGTTGTAGAGAGTTGACGTAAATAATTACATTCCTTTTCGTTAAAAAAGGCACTGACAATGATTTGTGTGCGTGTGAGTGAATGTTGAATTAAATTTTTTGTCGCTCAGATATATAATATGTATATAGCATATGAAAGGAAAAGAAAAAGCTCTCTTGAGAACAAATAATATGAATGAAAGAAATGAAATAAAAAGGCCTTTTACGTTTTCCTTTTTGTTCATTGTTCCAAAAATTCGTAAAGTGAGTTTTACTGAAAGATCACGTCCATTCAAGGTGATTAGCTTCTATGATTGAATAATCTCGACCTGTCATTCACCAGAAAGCAGTTGATTATTCCTTCGTTTCTTTTCGTTACTTAAAAATATATAACATGTGTTTAGATGCACTAGTCCAAAAGGAAATGAATCCCATATGGATTATGGTCCATAATGATAAAAATAATAAAGAAAATATATTTTATATATATATTTTATGTGTATGATAAGTATAATAGACATAATAATATACAACAAAAAAATACAAGAAATGTTTGCTAGGTGCTTCACATTTTTGTAGACAAGAGAATCAAGAGAATAACCAATAACAGGAAACTTCATTCGGAGGTAATTTTTCTTGTTCGATTTAGTTCACTTCGCTTAGCTCATCATCATTATATTATCTTTACATTGAGCCGAACAACACAAGACGAGAGGCTTCTATATTAGAAGTTTTTATGGAATCCCAATGTCCGCATTTGAGCGCTTTAATAGATTTTTCCAAGATATACGTATTGACTTTGCTGTTATGTATCACCGTTTGTTGGTCCGTACGACACTCAAATCAAATCTTGCTAGGTGCTAAACTAGGTGCATGCTATATGGCTTGATTTCAGTGGCCAAGCCATTTTTCCCCGTCGAAGATTTTCATGAGCCAATATTTTTTAACATGACTTCCAAAATCTAATTTGAAAGATATACAACAGATAAGTGGGGCAAAATGGCAGATCTCAAGGACTTAACATAGCACAAATTCACGAAGCCACAATTTAAAAAAATTCTGTTATCATCCAAAAATGACACACTAGTAGTTATGCTAAAAGTACAATATTTTAAAACAACGGCTTGGTAAAAAAATCAAGAAACCTTTCTACATCTGCATGTCTCTGTCTATAAACGAAATTCGCATAAACATAATACACATAATAGGGACACGTGTAAGCTAATTTTTTGCTGTTGTGATCCTCCGTCATAAAAATCAACTGAATCTCGCCATTACCCATAGATTTTATATTTCGAACGGCACCATTTTCTCGGCACTACCGGAAATAAAGGCATTAAATCAGCAATATTACTTCTGTCTGTACAGAATTCGGTAAGACGAAATCCTTTGCATTTTCTATATAAATGCAGCATAGTGAGCACTGCAGCAAATATATTTTCCTCAATCATCTCCCATACATACTTTGAATTATTGTTTTAAAAAAGCTTTAAACTTTCATATACATATACCAAGAGATACCAAGAGATGTAAAGGTATTATTTAATATATTATGTCTATTCATATACCATCCATCATATTGAGGTTATCCGTTTCTTCATCTTCTGGTTTTTTCTAGAATTTTTTCCTATCTTCGGGTTTTTGTACTTCGTCATCATCTTTTATATTCTAAAAGACTACGCACATAATACATACTCCCTCTACTTCCCCTTTCACTGACATGTGGGGCCAAATGCTGACTTATGTTTCTTAATACACATGTTTTTCTTGGATTTTATGTGAACTAATACAATGTGGGTGTCGATATGAGGTAAATCCATACATCCGTTTTGCATACAAGTCATTGCTTTGTTTTCCTTGAGCGAGTGAACCAGATTTGCTTTTTCCTTTTCTTGCCCTTAAAACAAATTAATGGTTTTATATTAGATGAAATGGTGGAATTGATTCACCTGAAGTAGATCGTCTCACAAAACACTAAAACATGCATGCATGTCTAAGGAAGTCATTAAATTTTAAATGACAAAATAAATAAATAAAATGTTTTATTTAACTAAAAATACATATATTTACTCTTGTCGTTATTTGCATAATTTCATCTACCCTTCGGTTTGAACAGAAAACATACATAGGTATATAAAAATGCTTGTACGAACATCGGAATTCGATTTTGTCATTTTTAAGAATTTTATTTATCATCCACCAATTTTTTGCACAAGATATAAATCTACGGCTTATACCATAGCTGTTGGAAAATAAGACCAATAATTTTAGCATAAAAACCGAAAAATGAAACCGACACATTCTCGTAAGTATCTAATTTCTGCAATATCTGAGTTAAACTGAATAAAATGTGTGCAATTCTCAAAAATGCCAGCCAGCATCACATGCTCTAGAGCCGTGAATACGAATACTAATAGCGTATCAGGAAATCCGATATAATGTCATTTTTTACGACATGAAATCTGACAGGTATCAAAAATTCAATGTGAGTGATTTTAAGCCCTTATCTTGGTCTTTTGTAAATACCATGAAGCGGCGTATATGACATTGAAACGTTAAACACGTGCTTAAACGGTCACAGCACATTAACAAAAGAAAAAACTTTTTACTAGCGAAAAACGTACAAAAAGGCAATAATTGCAATGGTAGCAACAGCAGTGCTACCGCTACCAATCCTACCACCCGCAGTTAGCTGACAAAAAAATAAGTTTCTTTTTTTTCTACCTTGAAAGGCCGTACGAGTAGTACACTATCAAAATACCAGTTCATGTAGTCGAGAACAAAGAGCTCCCTTATTGCTACCAGTTCGTTTTTTTTCTTTTGTTTCCTGTTCCGATTAGTTAATTCTCCGCTATAATAATAGCAACTGTGTATGTATGTATGTGATACTTTTTATATAAAAGTGTGCCAAAAAAATAAATGGATTCTCATGTAGTTTTGTAGAATGTAAAGATGTCTTTGTGGAGCCCTGTTTCACTTTTTAAGCCCATCGGCAGTAAAAAATCCCGTTTCAATGCAACTGAAATGTTTATGATCCTCATTTCGAATTCCAACTCTTCGTTGCATTTTGTTACTTGAGATGCATATCTAAACTCATCCCCTATACTTTTTGTGTCAAGTGTTGTCAAATGAGTAAAGTGAAAGCATTGTATTACAAAAGTATAAAAACTGTATTCATAATGTATCTTAAAACTGTGCCAACGCTATTTATTTAAAAAATATTACGTATTATAGCAAGACATCTAAATACTGTTCCTTATGTAACAGTTTGCTGTAACAATTATTACAGCATTTTACGCCATAATTACGGTTTAGTTTAAGTAGAGCAAGACGAGAAAAATAATTTAAACGCTGCTACGCATAGCAAGTCTTGGTTAGGTCATTACAATAACAGTTGAGTTGTTGAAAGAATGATTCTTTGCCATTGAAATTGTTTTTGTTTCTCATTATATTATATTATAAAAATGCTAATGCAAAAATTATTGGTGTCCGGTAAATTGGTAGAGTCCAATTCGCAGACCTATACTAATTCGTAGAGTCTCATACACATAAAGACCGACT
>JAQFZH010001533.1:0-20687 GCA_034695485.1 Entomobrya nivalis
CTGAGTTAAGCTGAAGAAAAAAAGGCTTTCTTCATTTTGTCTCCTCAATAAGATCTGACTGGTGAGCCAATAGGACGCAGGTATGAATGTATCACGTGGTATTGTCCATTTTGGACGTTTTGTCCACTTTTTTTTGGTTTTTTCCACTGTCCAGCAAAAAATCCCAAAAAGCGGATAAAAGGCGTACACTGAAAAAAACCGTACTTTAACATCAAAAGCATATTCTAAGATCATTAGAACTGATTGCGCATAACAAATACAGCTCAAAGTTACGTAATAAAATATTAAAACTGCTCTGGCGTGGTTCCAATAGCTTGTTTTTACTACACTTGAATACATTTTTGAAGAACTTTATTTCATAGAACGAGTACAAAATATGATGTATTTATTTCAACAATTTAAAGAAACGTGTGTTAGTTTAATGTGTAATCGTTTGTAGCCATTGCTTTTAATAAAAACAGATGAGATTTGGTTAAAAACATAGCATGTTGGGAAATATTTCAGTTTGGAGTACATTAATATCAAGACCAAAATTGAGCAAATTTGTGACATTCATTTCAAACATATATGCATCATGTATGTATAGTACTTGTACTCTTTCGATACATATTTACAGTATTGCAGACACTCGAACACCCGCCTAAATCTAGCAAAGGTTGACTTTAGCAACTTCATCTTTCAACAAGCGCAACATTGGATGTTATTATTTATGTGCAAATAACGCCACAAACAGTACTTTTTTATCACTGATAGAACAACCGGTTTTGACTATTTATTGTTCATCATCAGGCTCTCTCAGTGTTGATATTACTAGTTTTTCAGTTAATAACTTAATACTAACTGTGCACAAATAATAAAAAATATTTATTTACAGTATTTTGGCCTATGTTTGTGTTGCTGTCAACTATTTGTGAGCAGAAGCATATCATTTTTTAAGAAGAAATTTAGAATGGAAAAGAAAATTGTTAAAGATAAAATATCAGTTTTTGAAACTTGTTTTCAAAGTCGTTGTTGCAAATGTCATTTCGTAACACTGGGCTATTTTGAACTTTCGATAGTGAATAGGCTTATTAAGTTTATCAGATTTTGCAACTGAACCAAGAATTTTCTCATGTTTCAATCCAATATTTAGTCAATTCTTTTAAAAAAAATTTAAAAAACATGTGATGATGATGTATGTACACAATCGTATGCTTTGTATTAGTAATTGAACTTCAAAGAGCCATATACAACGTGTTTCAGTATAACAAACTAAATCCAAATTATAGCTCTTTGACAGTGTCACTACTTTTAGCCGTATAAAATATGAGCATAAAATAACGAACACGACAGTAATCAGCCAACATATTTTTATAAATCCACCTATAACACAAGCATATTTTTAAAAGTTCAAAGGGATATGGATATGTTTAGAAGCGGCATTGCAAGATTCAGAAATAACAGTGATATCAAGGAAAAGTAAAGAAAATTAAGCAATACGAATTATTTAATTTCACAAAAATTTATTTATTTATCCTGTCAGAACACCTGAGAGCTATATATAGCACTATCCCTACTCCCTACATCAATCAAATTTATTTTCCATATATGCATTTATCTCTCCGAACATGAAAATTGTACTATGTGACAATATTTTCGGATGAATTCACATTTGTATGCATGCGTGGAACCAAGTAATAGCTTTGAAATTGATCAGAGGCAGTAAGCAGCATCGTTCTCCTTGAAAGAAATATTCTCTGAATTATATATTTAAAAAAACATTTCTCTGAAATTTGTTTGTTAAAACCTATAAAGACTTTATAAATAGATGAATTAATGAGCTTGTCACTTGTGATTAAGCCCTTGGAAATCAAGGACTCAGCAAAGCATCAAAGACAGTCTGGAGTATATAAGCCACTGTGCTTATCGTTAATATGTCAATATCATATCATATGGAACGAAAGTTATTACAAAATTAATTAAGGTAAAGCATGGAAAATTAAGTATACTACCTTTATCTTAATATTACTTGACATTCAAAAGTCTGTGTTTGCCGGCAAATTACAAGTCTGAATAATTTTCTTGCAAACTGCCAAACTTTACAACTTTTTAATTATTCCAATAAACATGTCGCTTTTTATTAATTTTCATTAACTCAAAGCTTGCAATATCTTTAGGAAAACTTTCTTTGTACTCGTTTTCTATAAACGATTTAAAATAGAATATATTTTGTGTATGTTTGAACGAACATCATATGCAAAGAATATACTGTTCCGAAAAATAATCAAAATCGCATTGTTCAATGATTAATTTTTCATTGACGTCATTCGTTGCTTTGCTTGATTGAAAACTAAAGCCAATACTGATAACTAATGAAGGTTCTATACATATATATTTTACAAGAATTAAAATTCTTCTTAATTTATATTATCAGCACAAAAGCAACACAAACAGTTTCTCTACTTTAAGATATTATACATTCATTTGGTTAATTATGCATACGCTTGCATAAGGGCTTTATATTCCGCTTTGTGTAACTTTTTTGATCAAAATCTCGGTTCAAATTAAAAGCTAAATTAAAAAATACAATATACGAATACCTGTAAAACGATATGTGTGAAAGCACAGTTGACGACTTCAGACTAACTTCAATATAAGTAAGTACATCAATATCATGTCCTTTAGCCGTTGTTATTTTCGTACCAAGAATCGTGCTTTTCTGGCTGTCTGGTTGGATTATTGAATTCCGGTTGATGTTTTATTTAAACAAGCATTATTAGTTAACATTTCATCCCAATTTCAGTGTCTTTGGTTTATGGTCGGGAATACAAAAGAAATTTTTATTTTGAAGATTCCTAGTAAATTCCATTGGTGAAATGAGAAATGGTCGGGACAGAAGCTCATTCATTTTATTTTCTATCTTACATTAATTCCCATAAATCTCCAGCTGTCTGAAAATTCTACTGTATATTGTTTGTAAGCCTGATAGACTTCATTTCAAACAAATAAATATAATCAAAAATTTGACGAAATTTCAAAGAATATGATATTTCTTTGACCTATTTGTGAAAAAATGGAACATTCGAGCATTACATAAAGTATCCAATATTAAATATACGTTCTTACTATAACTGTGGCTACAAACTAATGTATCTAGAATGGCAAGATGGACAGAGCCTACCGGCATGAAAAATATTAAGATTTCAATTACTTTTTTTTGATCTTTTTAATTACAATAACAGGTCTTCTCTGCTTCAGTTCATAGTTGTTATACAAATTTACTAACAAAAATTAGTTCAAAACAAATGTGTAACCTAAATACAAGTTCAATTTAAGCAAATTAACTCTACACAAGATCTACACGCATTTTTGGTTAGTTTGAACCAAACATTTTACATACTCACATTCAACTTATGTTTAATGTACATCAGATGTCATTGTTATCGACAGGAGCTTTCACGAAATTGACTTGTTAAACTGGGGTACTAATTTCAGGAAGTATACAAAATATATGGGCTATCTTTTTCTTTTCCTGTTCCAAAGCACGTGCTTTGAATACATATATTTAGGTATTTCAGTAAAGCTTTATATCACACGTAAATGTATTGATATAAAATTACAAATAGTTCAGTTTTGCCAGATGCACAGATGCCAGATCGACTTTTCCGGATAATTTTTTTTTCGCCGAAACAAAATGTTTTCTTAGATGGCAATGCTGCCTTCATAAAAGGTTTAGTAGTTACCAACTTAACCCAAGCATAACTCGTAAGATTTTTTAGAAGTATAAAGACACCCGTGACATAAATACTTAAGCTTTGACAAACAAGAATCAATAGATTGTGAGCATAATTTCTTTCAGGCTAGAAGTTCTGTTTTCGATATTTGCAGAGTTTATTTGACGTGAAACACAATGTTGCCCTTGCAGGGATAATAAATATCAAGAGAAAGAAGAACTGCGTGAGACCTTTTTTGTAACATAACAATCGAGGAGTTTATTGTGTATTTAAGTATTTTTTTCTCATGAATCAGAAAACAAACACATACTTATTCGTAGCATGAATCAAAATACTACCACTGTAGAATGCAAGACTTTCCAAAATTGGTTTCTAAATATATTCAACTCCAAGTTTATATAAGTTGTGATGATGTTTGATTGTTTTAAAGACAATATGGAACCTCTGCTTTTCTATGGCAAGTTTATGCAATTTGTAAATTATAAACACATGTTTTCCTATGCATGCTTGAAATATTTAAAAACACGTCTAAATAAGCTTACATGTGTTTCTTTGATTTTATTTAAAGAAAATATTTATTTTTGTGTAGTACAAATCGGTTGAACTTGATAGTTTGCACTTATGCAATTTATTGTGTAGATATTAGTTTTCCGAGAAGTTAAAAGTAAATATGTGGAAACAACTCCCAACCTAATTCAATGTCCCACGAAAATTAATCCTCTTGTTATGTGTAAAAACTTGCACAACTTTTCTAATATTTATTTAAACACTACATATAAAATTTGATGAAGTTTTAAGCCTAACTATTAACAAACGACATGTTCACCTTCATTTGAAAATGCTGAGTGAAAAAGTTTCTGAAAGTGAAACAAGTTTAAAGTTTCATTACTTTTTCAATCGTTTTCGCTCGTTTTTTTGTTGTTTTGTTGATTGTGTATTGTGCAACGTATATATTTGTCTATGCAAATGCCCTGCCATAATTTAACTTATATTGAAATCTGATTTCTTACATAAGGAAAGATTTATTATTTGTTTATCATGTGAATAAAAAAACTCATAAGATAAATCTCTTCGTTAGTATCGAATTGAAGCGTTACTTAACAGGCTATTAGATTTTTTAATGAGCAAGTTCAAAAGATTGTTTCAGTTGTACTCAGATTATACATTTTGTCAACTATAAAAAACAATCCAACAAATAATTATGTAAAAATCTGGGAATCGAATAATGATACGCATCGCCAAATACTAAAGCTTTCTCTTTTCATAAGCAAAAATCCCATATGTAAACTAGTGTAGTATTAGGGTACTTAATATATGTACGTTTGTAGAAGACAATGCGCTTGGTTTCGCAATGCTCAAAGTAGAGAAAGCTCTGGTGAAAGTATAAAAGTCTCAACTGTTGCTGGCTTTCTCTCAGTCTTCAACAGGCTGTCAGTCGAGCAACATCTAAACTAGAAAAAAGAGCTAGTCTCATTTTGCCCAAAGCTTAAGCATAACATTTTTTACACAATTTTTTTTTACTAAACTCTGAAAATATTTTTGCCAATTTTTTTAACTTTCACTTGATTTTTAGCATCACCTAACATTTAAAAATCGGTTAGTCGTAAAAATTAGCAGTAGTTTTGAAAGATTACGTTTTCTGTAAACAGGCAGCATGGATACCCGAAGTATCGAAGTTGTTCCCATTTCTGATAACACAACGACTCCCCTAATCGACTGGATTTGTGATCTATTTGAACCTGAAAATCTTCGTCATTCCTGGTCATGGACAATATTTTTTATCGCCATGTACTCCATCATATTTGTAGTGGGCATTGCTGGAAACTTCATCGTTATATTTGTGTACTGTCTACGACGACAAATGAGAAGTATGACAAATTTGTTTATTGTGAACTTAGCCGTGGCGGATTTATTCGTGATTCTGTTTTGTGTTCCGGTCACTCTTTTATCAAATATATTTGTTCGTAAGTCTCCAATAGTTTATTGCATGATGTAAATATATTTGTTCAATTGTAAATATCAAACTTAGAAACTATCTCTTTTATCATTTTAGCCTGGATATTAGGAACATTTATGTGCAAAGGAGCTGCATACGTCCAAGGAATTTCCGTCTTTGCTTCTGCATACTCCCTTGCTGCCATTTCGGCTGAGAGATGTAAAGGAATATATCGTTACAAGCCAGTGATTGACAACCTAACTAAATGGCAGGCTCTACTGATCATTTCTGCAATTTGGATTACAGCATTTGTAGTTCTACTCCCATGGCCTATTGTTTTCGAGGTTGCCCCAATACCTGAAAACGGAACAACACTCTTTTGCGTTGAAAACTGGACTGATGAATACATTGGAGACTTGTACTTTCTCATTGGAAATCTGATGTGTTGCTATGCAATTCCTGGAATTATTATTTGCATTACAAACTCACAAGTATGCTGGAAAGTATCAAATCGACAGGTTCCTCTTGGACTGGCCTCAACCAGATATGTGATAAATCATCATCGGAGAGTAAAGTCTGGAGTGAAAAAGATGTTGACTTTGATTACTTTCACTTTTCTCCTAAGTTGGTTGCCCTTGTATGTGGTGATGTGTCGAGTGAAGTTTACGTCTATCGAGTCAATGAGTGAGACTGAACTGGACATTTTGAATGTACTAATTCCCATAGTTCAGTTATTGGGTAGTTCAAACAGTTGTGTTAATCCTGTATTGTATGCTTACATGAACTCTAGGTTTCGTGAAATGTGTGCTTCTGTATTTGATATACCGACAAATTGTAAGTTATCTTGTCATGAAAGATATCGGAGACGAACGAATAGTCAAAGATCTTTGTTACCTGTTGGCAGGCGTTTAAGGAATAACAGGGTATTGGGTTGTAGAAATATTGAGGTTGAAAAAAGTAACTCTACAAGTAATATTTCAATTACTCACGGAAGTGAACAGTATACATGTCAGAATGACAAGGACATTTTTGGGGCATCCTGTGATAAAGAAGATTATAATTCTTTTCAAGCAAATATTACAGCATATATTGATCGGCAAGAAATTCGTCTGTTAAAATTATCTCGCGAAACATCAGTATAGACAATTAAAATTAATTACGAAAAAATGATTTATGAAGCCATTTTGAATTGTGGCTTTCGTACACAGATGTAGTGTAGTTTACTAATATTATTATTCTGTTTTGAAATATCGTGGTTGTGTAGTTCTGTACTGTTTATAATGCAAGGTTATACTGTTTATTCTTAAAATATTATGAATAACATATTTTTTGCTATACTGCTAAAGTATTTATAGGTACTTTGTAAAAAAAATATCTTGTATTTGTAAATCTTGCAAGTTGCAACTGTCGACTGACTATGAAACCCTAAATGTTTAACTTGAAATCGTGTATAAAATAATATTTGTATGAATGTATAAATAAACGCGAGTATGACATTTTTAAGGGATGGCATTGATTTTTTTGTTTGTTATATTCTTATGACAACTGTTACCTCATCTTACTTTTTTCATGAATCATAAATAAATAATATTTGTGAAAAGTTTAACATTGTTCATTATTTTAGAATTTATTTCCATAAAATATTAATTAGGAGTAAAATCTCAAAATCGAATTACAACTGTGCAAAATGAAAACTTTGCAGCATAAATACAAAACGTGGATGTATACATATGTGCATTAATCATATCAATAAGGTATTACAAGACCCCACGACCAAAATTTCTGCTTTTCAAGGCTACTTTTAATATAACTTCGAAATAAAATAAAAACGATCTTCAACTTGAATCCATTATAGACCAATGTATCCATAGTTACATGGAGCTGATAAATGCACATGTACGGAGCAATTTGAGAATGAAGAACTTAACTGATAGCACTAAATTATAGAAATGCATACTAGAATGTGGTCAAAATCAACTCTTCACAATTTCAAAGTTATAGGTAAGTGAATCAAATGTTTGCTAAAAATAGTTTCCTTTAAAGTTTCAAAGCAAATTAGCTTCACCTTTCATCTACGTAAATATATCATCAAACAACTTTATATTAATCATTAGAAAGTGTTTCAATATCACTATTAATGTACCTTTAGGAAGCGAAACTTGATAATTGATAGACAAACGAAAAGATCCCTTTTTAGTAAACAATTCCCGAGTGTATTTCTGATTTAGGTGGAGCAACTACTAAACCTAACATCTGAACGCAACCCGTTATTCCCTTAATTATAATATAGCAAGCTAGAACAATGTAGAATTCAAGGATGTACCTATTTTGTAGAAACTAAATATAAATGATATTATCATACATGTATATATGATACATGGAAGCTCCTGCCAACATCACAAAACATGTTGCAAAGTTGTCTGGTATTTTCTGTACTAATTTGACAACTCATAAAACATGTTTCCATCTGATATATCTATACTTGCATCTACTTGGATACTTTAAAAACTAAAATTCCACTTGAAAATTGACTATAGATTATTATTTGAAATACGAACACAAAGATTTTTTTTCACAACTCAACTCAACACAGATCTCAATATTAAGTTCAACACAGCAAATCTAATGTTTTATGCTTTACAGGTGGCAAATATAATCCAAGCTCCTATGTCAAGCTTTGACAGTTGTGAACAAATGGGATATTCTGTTTAATTTTTAAGATCATACATCCTAATTAACACCCTTAAGTGAACCATCGTATAAATACTTTCATTAAATGACAACAAATTGCATAGTGGAAACATTCACTCTATGAGCATCCAAATTCGAGAATGTGTTTTGTAATATTTTGTAATAATACTTTTCATATTGATTTGCTCTATGAATATAATGTTTGTTTTCAAATTGTTTACCATTTCGTAAGATGATCGAGTTTCCTGTCAATATATTCAACTCTCACAAACTTCTACTACACTGCTGTGTAACAGTTAGATATTGTTGCTGTACAAAGTAAAAAATGGCATAATAAAAAATCATTTTGGTAAATTCAATTCACTTCAATTCAGGAAACATACAACGAAAAGATGAATGGTACATGGCTAAGGATTCTACACTCTTTAGTATAATATGGTCGAACCTCTAAGAAAACATGTTATCTAGCTCACTTAAACCACATGATTTGTAAGTTATATAAGTCGATGAGAACGGTTGCGTAAGTTTTAGATTAGTTCAAGATATTGCTTTGTATGTATTCTTATACAATGTAATCAAAATGATGCACAGGTAACAGGTGAATACATGAAAATACTTTATATTTCAGAATTTTTTATTTACGTCTGGATATTAAGCCTACAGTAGTGCTGGCTCGTTCTACTTGCATAAAAACGTTTAGTTGGTTTTTTCGCGGTTTTCGTGTTTTTGGGACTAGTAGGTAACCACAACAGCATGAGTTTTCTGCGATATTAGGAAATCTTCTAATGGAATGTGACTGCTTAAAAGCTTTACTATGTTCACTTAAATTTTTTGAAGAAATGTATTGTCGTTGTAGAGTCTGTATTGGATGGTTATTTATAAATTTTGGTGAAGCAAAACGCGAAGCGCAAATTTTTGGCACACAAATTGCTTTTTTGGACGTCATACAAGTTTAAAGAGTCTATACTTAGCAGTAAATTCGAAATTTTACTGATTATGATAAGGTTAAAAGCCCATAAGTGGCGTTTACATTGCATGATATCGATAATTTAACCAAATGGAACAGAAATGTGTGCCTGTTACACTACTAAAACACGTGCAAATTAAGTGCTGTAACAGCAACAAAACACTCATACAATTTAGGTGAAATTTTCTTCACTAAATAAACGTTTCTATAAAACAATTCTCATTTTGCCCTTGGTGTGTTTGTTTAGCTTTAAAATGATGCATGTCAGTTTGAATGTGAGTACTTCTACGTACTTATTTTTTTGTTCACAGATATGCCACGTGATCAAATGTTTGAAGAATAATTGTAATTGTCGCTTGTTTGTTTTTCGAAGTATAGTGAATTTAAAATGTTATATGGACAAGAAACTGAAGAGCCATTAAAAATCCCAACGGGTTTTTCCGTAAAGTAATATATTAATATTTAATTTAAACTGTCTATTTACTATATTTTTGTTATGAACAGATACATAAATACATTTCCCAAAAACTGATACACTACCGTTTGTTAGCAAACACAAATATAGTAATCATAAACGATAAATTTTGGTGTCGCTCTAAAAACATGAATACGAATAATATTTTGTGAAAGCAAAAGTGTGGGTTTAAACATCAAACGTATTTACCAGTAATCGGGTCTGGGTCTGGTACGAGGATTTTATGGTAAGCATTGGTCATGCTACTTACATTGGAACTGGTCAAAATCATACGAATGTGCTTTGATGATATTAACGTGTATCAAAGGTATCAGAGAACAAAGCAGCAAATCTTTTTATATAAGAATAAGCTTGTACCTGAATGTACAAGCCCATTCCTACAGCTTATGCGAAACGGCGACAGTGAAAAATTCTTATATATTTTATTTCTAACGAAAGTCTACTTTTGTCGAATTTAGTCTAGTCACAAAGCGTATTCAGTGGTTAAAGCTACTTATTTTTTGTGTTCTTCCCACGTATTTGCCTACTCTTCTGTGGTGATACTTAAATATTTAGACTTTTGTGCACATAACTCTACAGACATATGAGTATTTACTCATTAGCCTAATGCTCTAAGCTCTTTGTTTTAAAGCTACATGTAAAATATCCGCCAATTCTGTTATATATATGTTGCAGAAAAAAGCATCCAAACACAATTCTTGTGGGCTTCTTTTAATTAACTACGAAGATTATTCTTGTGTACTTATTACTCTTTTACATGTTGTCTAAAAGGATCTGTATACAAGTATATATTTATATCATTATTTTATATACTGATACTAAAAAACAAATTTTTTAATGATAATGTTTTCCAGTTTGACAAAATTTTAACCCAAAAGCAGTTTGACTGATAAATCGCTTGAACTCAAGTAAACCTCTTTTCCCCAGGACTATTGATCTAGTGACATATTAGTTGTTATCGCACATAACTTTGCATTTTGGAAAATTCAAAAGTCGTTCAAAGCTATGACTAATGTAAACATAAAGTACCAACCCAAAAGGCACGTTGACATGCTTGTAGTATATCACGACATGATAGGATTTGTTGACAGCAAACAATTTAACGATTCTCAATTTACCCAAGCAAGCTGATATTTTATCAAAACCGTCTCTACAAATATGATCAACCTATTTGGCAAGTATTTTGATTTGCTTTTTTGTCAAACCAGTTTTTTTACACAAAGTTAAAGTACAGTATATCTCGGTTTAATTGGAATTTAAAGTGGTATGTATATTTTTGTGCTTTAGATGTCAATAATCCTTTCATAAGTTTTGACGTTTGACACTTTAAAATGTTTAAAAGGCTAGGACCGTAGTTCGTTTTGTGAAGAATATCAGAAGGTAAAAACTGGTACTTGGTTCAATTATATATTTTGTCTGTCCTCACTTTATTTCTTTATTTGTGTAAGTGACATATAATTAGGAATGTCGTAAACCATCAGTTTAGCCCATTTTGTTAAATTTATTGCTGTTGACACTAGACTCTAAAAAGTGCGTTTGTCATATTTGACTCAACATATTAACTACAAATATGGCATTTCTACATCATAAAAACAAACAATCAATGTAACCATTTCAGTAAACAAAATAATTGATTGAAGTGACTTGAATATTTTTTTTTGACTTGGTTGGTTACTAGCCCTTTCAGTGACATAGTTTAGAGAACAAAACAAAAAACTATCCTATTTAAGCGCTCACAAAATCTATAAGACGAAACTTACATAAATATGTAAACATTGTTTATCTAAACGATTTCATTAGGATTGTCCCTTATTTGATGATTATTTTTTAAACTTTTAGTTCTCTATGATGTGCATTACGTAAATTGTTGCTCAGATTTTAAAGGGTCATCGAACAGAAATACTTTGAAATCTACAAAATCTCTGTACCCAATAAATGGCACCCTATATCTTCCAGACAGTATTTTTGTTAAATAACAAAAAATCACTGGAGACATTCCAGCTTGAGGATTAAAAGTTATATAAATAGTTTATTAAGCTAACTTGTGTATGATTTTGGTATTTGCATCTACAGAAAGATTGGATATGCTTGATTAAGTTCTAACAATATTTTCAAAAGCAGCCCTTATCAAACTCACGGTTTACAAATCTAAGAATTCTGTAATAATAAGTAACAGTAATATTCAGTCAGTACGCAATCAACATGTATTACACCAACACATATATATTTGGAAATGCTTGGAAATTCGTCAATGATATGTGCAACCACAGTAAAAACTTTCTCCTTCTCCTTTCAGAGATTTGCCACAGCATGTCAACAGTATGGGCTTATTCATTGCACAACCGTTTGAACATGGCAGCTTGTCTGGGCATTCTTCGAAGTTAGAAGCTGAACAATTTCCACTCAAACTTGTAAGCCCAGAATCGTGGCTGACTTTCTCTCATGCTTCAACAAGCTTTCATCTAAGAAACTCTAAACGTGAATAATCTCAATAAGCCCCAAATTCTTACTTACCCGCATAACTAGATATGTTATCTTAAAAAAATCTTCATTGCCTCTTGGATTTTATAGCTTACAAAAATTATAATAGAACGCCATATAATTTAATTTTAGTGTATTCCATTATGTATGTGGAAATTGTAAAAAAAATTATTGCGGTAATTGAATATTGCTAAAACAAAAACACATCTTGATCTTGGGCGTTGTTTTGACGGTTCATCGGATCTGCGACAGCAAATAAAATAAGACAATCCAAACAATTACCTTTTTGTCCTTTTAGCTTGGATTCTAGAAACATTCATGTGCCAAGGTGCTGACTTTTCCAGGTAATTTCCGTCTACGCTTCCACACATTCTCTCGCTGCAAAATTGGCTGTGACATGCAAAGTGACATAATGTTTAAGTTTCCAGCCAGTGATCTAAATTCCAGACATTTCTTATCACTGTAACTACCTTGTTCGCTACATTAGCGATGTAAGTCCCTTGTCTCGTCGTATTCGGGGTTATGGCTAAACCAGTAAGGGAAAAAATTCCACTTTTCGTTAACTTCTGGTCTGATAACTACATTAGCCACGTATGTTCGCCTTGAAAAATTGATGGGTAAATTTGTGCGTCATCTGAAATTAATTTCCACTTTAAATAAAGCTGACATTAACATTTAAGGCGTAGGTCTGAAAAAGTTGCAACCCACTCATTTAATCATCCTGATTACTTTCACTGAAATTTTAACGTTACTCCTCCTACACAAAAAAAATAAAAATACTTGGAAAAACACCACTTATCCAACCATTTGATAAAAAACTATGCAAAAATTTATATAATTTTAGGTTGTTTACGTAGTCATAAACAATCTTTAAATAAAACAAAAACAAACAGTAAGCTTATTTAACATGCGCTATTAGGTGAAGTGTTTGCAGGGTTAAAAATAACGTTGACATTCAAAATGAAAACTTGCATATGTGGGTTTGAAAGTAGGTAAATTTTGTTAGTAAACCAGACCATTCAACATTTTCACATTATTTTCCCATTATTTGTAGTTCTTGACGTAGTATTTATATTTTAGTAACTAAACAAGTCAGAATTTTTTATTTAATTCGAAGAAACTTTAGTACAAAAAATAAATTTAATTACAAAAAGAAGAAACAGTTGGACGCAGCTTGGACAGAAAATAAACACATTTTTTTATCCGTGTTTTGTAAATACTGAAAGACTAAATTATACAGCTATCTAATAAAAGCATATACCAAATACTCAATAGCATACACATATAAAAAATTATATTTGACCACATAAATATATCAATCATCCTAATAAGTTACGATAACTTTATTAAGAAGTCAATATTTTGACGAACATTTGTACTTGACAAGGTAACTTAAGTTATGACTATTGAATTGTAAAACTAACATGTCAATGTTATGTCATTAATTGACATATGTACACGAATGAAATGTTTTGTGGGAAGTTGAAGGGCGTACATTTGAAGTCATTGTATATTTGTAATAGCGTTGTTTACAGATGACATTTTCCAAAACAGCACGTTGTGAGTATTTATTAATATATTTTCTGAAAAACATGTAACCAAGTACAACGACCATAGTTCCTGTTGCAACTTCTCAAGGACAGGCCTTAATTTAATACAGGTATAAACATAACATTTATATAACGAACTAAAATATCGAAACATTATTTTTATCACGCAGCAAGTTGATTAATTTACAGTTAAATTATTAAATAATATCTTATTTAAATTGCTAGCCAAATGCCGACACTGGATGTATCTTCTCAAATAAATCTCGTCAATTGAAAATTCTGAAACACAGAGATTGAAGTATTTCCCTTCAAAGGAAATCCAGAAATATTGTAGCACATATTATCATGGCTGGTATATTGATGTACTGTTTTTTTAGTATGCAGCGGATACAAAATGGATGAATTCACATCTGCATTCATGCGTTTATCAAAATAATTCCAGAACAGAGATTGTCAAGCTTCTAAGAATACTTATTTCACCTACTTATAATTCCTATAGCTTAGCAATTTAATAAATCGAATATATGTATCTCATTGTTGGCTTCAATGTGTCAATAGTACAATAAATACTAAAATAATCGTGTTTACATTGAAGTGTGAACTTTATCAGTGTAAGTGGAACCAGTCGGAAGTCTGTTTTGGAGTAAAATTGAGTATAATAAATATTCGTCCAAAGCTGTTATCAAAAGCTTAAAGGTTATCCAATCAAATGACGCCATACGTAATGTTTGTGCAGTTGAAGTAGAATATAATATAAAATAAAGGTCAAATATTAAATTACAAAACAACAACGCGTGTGGAGTTCACGACGTGAACATGTTGTACATTTGTCATTTATCTCAAACGCGACCTGCATAAAAACAGAACAACGTCCTAACGATAAGTAAATTTTCATACAATATTTGTGTATAACTAGCCAGTTGCGCATTTTATTATGTATGTATATGAAATTATATATATTGAATTGTATTTGATGATAGACAACTAAATACGATTCTTAGTTTAAGCCAATAAAATCCATTGTCCAAAAAATATATAGGCTACGAAGTTATGCGAAACGTATATGTATCTTATATTTTGCCTCTAAATGAATATTGTGAAAAAAAGCGTGGGAATAACATTTGCATTGTTTTATTGCCAAATGTGATGTAGGAGTGATTTAAATTTGATACAAGTTTGTTATGAAGTTGACCTCAAACAAAATACGAGTTTAAAGTGTAAAATCTTACAAAAATTGATCCAATAAATTTTATAATTGAAAGATAAACGTTTTCTTGTCAAACAGCCGTCGTAAAATTACTTTTGTGTGAACGTAATAAAATTCATACGTGCAATCAAACTTTCAAGGACGGAAAGCTTTATCACGCAGAGTATGATTCAAATATGACACTCGTTGAATAAATACTTTGTTTAAATAAGTTACTTGTTTTAGTATGAAAAACAAACTTGTTGGTGAATAAGATCAAAGCAAACAAACGTACTTAGTATTCCTTTCAGAATGAAGGTCATACAATTATTTTCAGTGTATTACAAATAATTGCAATTTAAGAATAGACGTAAACGACAACCACAATTCACTAAAAGTTTTACATCAACGCTTTCGCTTCTCCTATCTTTCTAAAAAATGATATACTCAAACTAAGCATATTTTCCACGAATCCATCAATTATATTCAAAAAGTATTAGTAGCTTGTGAAAAGGGCACAAGTTCAAACCAGACATTTTTCAGGTCTACACTGTCCATTTACAACATTTTAGAAATCACATCAGTGAAAAACATTACAGTTTCTGACAGCTTAAAAGCAATAACGTTATCATTCAAAAAAAAACGTAATAAGATTGCATTCACAACGAAATATAATATTCTGAAAAATTCTGGTGTGAAATGTTTTCGGCAAAAAATCTTACATAGTCATCATTAAAGTCTGCATGTATACCAAAATGTCACTGCAGATGATAATAGACAAGTCATACGTGTGAGCGTGTGGTAACCCTAATCCAAATGAAGTAAAACTTATGTAAATTTTTAGCTAGCATTGATGTTCATTAAATTTTCAAGTGCGGCATTAGCGTCAAAAAACTAAAGTACATTCAGCGTTCACCAAAAATCAACCTACGCGATTCCACGTGTTGGCCTTAATGGCTAGTAGCTAATCTAATTTGTCTCAAATTATTGGCTTAAATGCAAAAAAGTGTAGATTTTCAAAAAAATGCCCTACGTCATACCATCGCTTCGTTTCACAAAGTGATTTATGCTCCCATAAATTTTATGGTAATTAAATTGTGAAGCCTCGAACTATTACAATACTGAGAATGCTTTTGTTTCAAGTATTTTCAATTTGATTAAATCGTCTAGTATGTAAGTCCATAACTTTTAGCTGCTGGATCATATTTGTCATTAACTGCAGGCTAGGAATAAACAAACATGCATTTTGGCAGTGATAACATGTATCTGCCTAATATTTACGTTGGTTACGTGGAGAGTAGAAAAAAAACTTTGTCACTTTTTAACATAGAAAACTTTTTAGTGAAAAGATACTTTATGCAATTATGAACCATTTGGTTTTTTACGTCTGGAATTTTCCACTGACCATGGTGTATAAAAAATGGTATGAAGGTTGAAGTTGATGATGATGACACGTGCAATTATTCATTTTTTGTGTTGCTTATTTTAAATTCAACTATCAGAGAACTCAGAATGCCCAAGTGTTTCTATTTTCGTTTACGTTGTTATCTGATTTTATGAACGTTGACCATGCTATTTAAACAGATTGACGATGTATGCTCAGTTAACACTTGCCTCCTATTCGAAAATTGATGCAAATGATTGATGTTATACAATGCACGCTAAAAATAAACATTTACAACTTTATTTTAGTTATTTTATTACTTTGCTACAAAATTAATGTATAAAATCCATATTTTACAAATGCAAGTCACCCTTACTTGTCCAAGTTTACCTGTTTTTTTAAGGTCATTAAATATTTTTACGAGTTTGTATAATAATTATGCTAGGGTCTTACATATATATAGTTAGTAGCATATTATTATAAAAATCTATATTTAGTATAAACCTTAAACGAGTATTTATTTATATTTGACTTACAATCTCTTCAGACCCTTGTTTCACGAGAAAAATTCGACGGACTTCCAGTGGCACAAACCTCAATATACGTTTTAACAAAAGTTCTTTCGCGCTTAAGCCTGCACCTTTCATATCTCATTTCAAATCTCTCCTGTTTACAATCTCGAGCTATTCTAACACTAGTCATACTACTGCTTCTTGAATGTGCATCCCTTTGCACTAGAGTTGTTCCTGTGTTCTTATTTTTGGCACTGTTTTTAGGGCTAGATCCTCTACTTCTATTTCTGCTTCTGGACTGACATCTCCTTTCTTTTTGAAAACATCCCGGTCTACAGTGACAAGTAATAACACAACTTGTTTTAAAAACTGACTGGAGCATACCCCGAAATTTAGAATTGAGGAATGCATAAAACACCGGATTTATACAACTGTTCGACGATCCCAATAATTGAACAAAGGGTATTGACACACTTAATATTTGAAGTTCATCATCACTAATTGAATCAACAGCGGAAAACTTGACTCGACACATAATTCCATATAAAGGTAACCAACTTAGTATAAATGTAAATGTTAAAAGAAATAGTGTTTTTATCACATTTGTATTTTGTTTCCTGTGAACATTCTCAACTGTTATCGACGAAGAGGCTGAGTCAATGTTCACTTCACGTTTTTGTACAATACACAGCAGATGAAAGTTACAAACACATATCAAAACAACTGGGATCACATAACAACAAATAAAGTTCCCAAAGAGAAAGTAGTGATCTCCATGCTTGGCATTTTCCCACGTTTCTATGCAAACCAAAGTTGTCTCGTTTTCATATGCTGGAATCACTTCAAATACGATAGCCCATGGAATGTGTAGCAAAAGTGCGGCAGTCCAAATTGCGATGATTGTGACAACAGCTTGATATTTTGAGAATCCTTGGGCGATTTGCATGGGACGATAAAACGCAATGCATCTATCGGCTGAAATGGCGGCGAGAAAGTAGGCTGAAGCGAATACCGAGACGCCTTGAATGTATGACAAAGCTTTGCACATGAATGTACCTAGGATCCATGCTGCAAAATAGCATTGAAATGCATTAATATTAAGTATTAGTGAAAAAATGTGCAAAAATGTGCAAAAAAATATTTAATATATTTGAAAAACTTACGAATAAATGTGTTTGAAACCAGATTTCCAGGAATACAAAACAAAATAACGAATAGGTCGGCCACCGCTAAATTCATAATAAACAGGTTTCTCACACTTCTCATTTGTGAGTTTCGGAAGTACACTAAAATAACCAGAAAGTTTCCAACAATCCCAACAACAAAAATAATTGCGTATAATATTGTGAAAAATGCAATCCATGGCCAAGAATGTCGAAGATTTTGAGCTTGAAATAGTTCAAAATTGGTATCCATAGTATGTAGTGTACTTTCGTTAGTGTACATTACGAAATCCACCTTTATGCTAAAATATTACTTACTAATATCGTCTTGTAAAAAATATATTACTTTTCTGGAGACAATATTTAGGACATGTTGCCAGAGCAAAAGCCTGTTGCAAACTGAAAGAAAACGGAGAAAGGCAGACTAGTAAAAAAGGTAAGTTCTAGTTTAGAAAAATGATGAACAAGTAAAACTGACGTGCTTCGTTTTGGAGTATCTATCTCAATATTATGAACACCTTTCTTTTTCACTTCACATGTGAGGGAAAGCACAGCAACGTGAGTGGGTTTGCAACTATGGCCTAATACTCGCAGTGTGTCATGGGAAATGCCTACCCATTTCACCTGTAAATTACCATATGGATATATTAACCTTGTAGAATTTAATCATATGTAGTTGTTAGAAAAGCTTAATGCGTATATCGTAAAAATATTAAATTATGAAAGGATAAACTTCAGATAAATTTCATAGCTCGAACAGTGCACTTTATTGAAGCTAAAATATGAGACATTCAACAAAAAACTAACTGCAATGTAACCTTAACAATAATCTGTAGTTTTATTAAGAAGAACAGTTTTACATTATAAAGGTTTTCAACACGTCGTATAAATATGAGGCCGAAACTTAAATGAACTTGATGTTCATTTGTTTTAAGAAAAAAATTACTGTATTTTGGAATACAACCAAAGGTAAAGGACATGCTTACCTTGATACACCCTTGAAATATTTACCCTGAAAAATTATAGGTCATCACCTTGAGTCCGATGGTTGTAATTTCTAATGTATGAACGTCTAAATATGACAGCATATTTAATTGACAGTACGTTTTCATCCATCCGGACAGAAAGTTAATTAACTTTTAGTCTCTAAAGCAAACATAGATTAGAGAAAGTTTTTACCAGCAAGACTGGGCTTCTCTTTTTGCACCTATTGGCTTTTTATTCGGAATATTTTTTTGTCTCACATTTTGCAATACTGCTGGTTAGCAACTTTGAAAAGTGTGAAAGTAAATTACAATTCAAATTTTTGAGTGGATCAATTTATCCTCGTTTCAACACAAATCGTTTATCATGTTCAAATCATTTCATGAAAACTTTACACCTTTCAAATGATGGGTTAACGTGGCGCTAATAGCAACCCAACTGTTTTTTTATTCAATAGCTAATATCCGTCTGTTCAAGTCTGCAATTTTCAATTACAATGTAAGCCCATATAAAAACCTCCTTTGTTGTAAAACTGTACTACATAATTATACTATTACAAATTCGTCCAATTTTAGTTCAAAGAGGCTAGACGATATAATTTACTGATAGGCATTAGACTTGACGTCATAACTATCAAGCAATATTCATTTTGAAGGGATAACGAAATGTAAAGCTTTTTTCAAAACAACGTTCGTAATTATTTTTCTCCTATCAATCATATCTAATAGTTTCTCAGCACTGTCACGTTTCTATTAAGCCTGCATTTGATATTTTGTAATGAAACATGCCAGTTTCATTTTGTGCAACATCTAAAAAGCACTCGTTTTGGCATCAGCGTCAGACAGCTTTCACCAAATGTATTTTCCTGAAAAACACACCACTGATGTGGAATATGTTGAAGTGAAATTGCGGTGTTAACAGGATTATTATTTTGCAAGTTCCCTTTTCCTTGAAATATATTCAAATAGTTGCATGTTTCACATGGCTAGTATTTTTTTAGGGAAACTACGAGCTTAAGTTGCATTCAAATGTCACGTTTACAATGCATGTGCTGATAAAATAGACATTTGATGCTAACTATTTTTGAGTGCCATTAAAATGTTTGATAATGGGACACAAAGTTTGCAGAAAAAAAGTACTCTGAATAGTGCACGAATATTCAAAGAAAAGTACGCTGACGTGTCAATACTTTAAAACTGTTGGAACCTATTCGATGAAATATTATAAATGCTAATTATTTACTTTTTGATTCAACATACAATGCGTCTTCACAATTCAAATCCTTTTGTCGTAAGTAATATACATGATATATTCTTGCAATCATTACAAGTTTTTAAATGTCAAATCGTTCCAACATAATTTCTCGTGATGATTTTGCATCTAAACCAAATTATAAGCAATAGGTTCATCCAACCTAATTTACAATTCACGTCTGTTTTAAGTGACATTCTCAAATTTGTACCTAATTTCATTTAATTTATAATTTCTTAATTTTCGTCATTTATTGTTTAAAGCTTGTCTTATTTTTATTAATTTCATCAAAATAAAACGAAAATGACTACACACATTGCAGTCAAGTCCCACGTGTCTATTTAGACACGCTACGTGTCTATATAGACACGTGAAAAATGGCCTCTACGTGTCT
>JAQFZH010001534.1:0-20684 GCA_034695485.1 Entomobrya nivalis
AGGGCTATGTGTTAAAAAAGATATACAGTAACAAATGAAACAAAGTAAAGATAAGAGACAAATTCCGTTCTGAACAGTGTTGTCCCATGTTTTATATGAAGACTTGCAATTCTTTGTTTTAATCTTTCCAGTGACGCTTTCGATGTTTTGTGAAAATCGCCGACAAACTCATACATGATTGAAATCTGAAGTGTGGAATAAGCAACTATTATAACATAAAATGCATCGAGTAACAATGGTCCGTCGGTCGAGAAATCAATGCAACTGCTGAAGTAATTTCCGTTATTCCAGACGTAACTAATACAATAACCAGTACGGAGCTTATACAAGGTTATATATTTCAACTGACGGGTGCATGAGTTTTGGATATACTATAGTAACATTTCTCTTCATCCTGATTACCTTCCCTTTAAATTTGGATAAAAACTTTCTGAAATTTTAAGAAATGCAAATATAAAACATAATATAATTTATGCTTTGACATTGATATGGTAGCAAAAATATCAAAAGCACACATTGGAATTTATGTACTCTATCATTCCGCAGCTCCAAATTTACACGAATTTAGAATATTCTACTAATAGTTTTTAATATGACATTTCATTCAGAATTACTAGTTGTTTTTGAGTTATGTACAATATTTACATCAAATATGGAATTACAACTCAACTAAGTGTAGTAGTATGAGTATTCGCGAAAATTAGTTCTGACATCAGCTTGGAAATAAATTAGTTAGGACTACTGTCAGTTCAATATTGTGATTACCTACAATAATTCCATTAAGCTTACAATTTATTTGACTAGTATCAAATCGACAATTTCGATTTAAACAAAACAACTGAAGAACAAGAGGAGTAGCTTTATCGATAAAAATCGACAATCCAAACTTTATTTTTTGAACTTGACAAGAAAGGTTTGTACGTTGTAATTGTGTTCCATCAGCAATTGTCGCAATTAGGAGTTTTGGGATTCTAATTTTATTTTATCAGTAGCTTTTTAATAATGTGCTTAATTCTTCGAACGGGAAATAAATCCATTATACTGTCTCGTAAAATCTTGCAAAGTGTAACTGTATGGCCAGTAAATAATGATGACAAATGGGCAAAAAGATTTTGCAAAAGTTGTCCTAAAATTGCGATTCGAGTTGGAGAATTTTCCAAGATGGACAGTAAGCGCTTGCAGTCGTTTATTCGATTTGTTTTGCAGGGAACCTTTATCTTTGTGCTGAAAACAAAGATAAGTATGGGCAGTCATGAAATTGACACAGTTGTATATTGATTGAACTTAGAAGAACGTGTGTGTTCGCAAATATGTAGGTTTTTGTAATTATATATTATTATTAACTACTTGAAAAAGTGGTAGTAGACATAATTTAAAGCTGTGATAGATAAAGATCGTTAACTTTCCACTTAAAAGTGGTTTGAAGAAGGTGAGTTTACAAACCTTTCAATAGTCAGAGGTTAAAAGTTCATGCACACGTAATCGTGAATATTTTTTTGGTCTGGTTTTTCCGTTTTTTATTATGTTGTTATGTCGTCAAAATATATTAATATTTATGAAGATAAAATTATTCCTCCGCTTTCTTGTATGCTTGTATTGATTTGAATATGTCATATAACTGGCTTTCTGACAAAAATAAAATTACCAAGCAAGAACTTTTATTCACTCAGTCTAGTTTCTTATTACAAATACATACGTTGAAGCCAGTTTAATAGTTTTATCTTGATAATTTTACAATTTTAATGTTGTGAACTAGAAACAAAACTACTATGCTCTACATAACAATTAGGAAGATATATGTATATTTTCTAATAAAATAAATAAATTTACAAAATGCTTCATCATGGAACTCTAATTATACAAACAAATAAAACAATATCAAATATTGAAATAATTATTTTATATCAATTTTAACAATATCAAAAATTGTCAGAGAAGTATTATAACTTGAGATGATTGCCTTTTTGAACTTTTTAATGCAGACCATGGCATAATACATAATCATCTTTAAAACTAGGCACCCAATACAAAAGTAAGTTGATTGTATAAATCGCGGAATAGCTCTTATAACAAGCAGCGTGCAGCCAAGTAGATACATAAATAAACAAGTTAGTCCAATAGGCGACCACAGCCCAATTCTTCGAGGTTGTTTGATTCCCTTAGTTTTCTCAACTTTAACTCTTTTCGCTAGTTCATATTGTCTTGACGTTTCTTTCATATTGTTTAGTTTAACTAAAATTCCCATTTCCTCGAACTGCATGTACAATCCCATAAATCTCTTAGACATATAGCCCCACACTCTCAAACTTATTCTTAGCATCAGAGGATTTTGTCCGTTCATCCTAAAACCTTTGCAAATAAATTTATCCTCCACAACACGAACCTGTTCATCCATCGCGCTAAATAATCCCTCTCCGTAAATCTCATTGAATGCACTGCTAATCAATACCTTATTTCGAACAGATTCTTCCAAGAATAACGGAAATCCAAAATCCTCCAACCGCTCAATACTCAAATTTGCAGTTAGAACATCTAGGAAATCAATACCATTGAAAAAGGTTTTAACCTGCTTACGCACTAGATCCGGCATCATAAAATATATTACAGGTAGAAAATACTCAAACCGAAGAGGAACACCAATTTTGTGCCCATCTGCTAAAAGATCTGAAAACGTTGGAAACTTTGACAACGCCATATACTCTGATGATATACTGCTTTCAGAGGAGGCCGAAAGAATAGCTATTGGAATCAAGAAAAACCAGATGTATTCCTTGTTATGCTTTAGTTGATAAGACATCTTGAAAAACAGAAAGAGTAGATCCAAAGCTTTGAAAATATTTTTAATTAAAAATGCATAGAAAAAAGTAATTGCAAATAGTAGCAACCACACATGTTTATCTACTGCTGTTACTATGCTGAAGTCAAAACTGCTTAAGTTGGCAATATTTAAGCAGGCAACAACTTTTTCGAATACATCCGATCGACTAAAGTAAATAAAGCCACGGGTTTCTAGTATATTTATTGGTATATCTTGAAGTACACTTTCACCAATTACTATGTGTAAAAACCATGGCGCTGTACTCCATTGTATAAGGGGATATTCTTGTAAATCCGCCGTAATGGTAACATTTAAAATTGCTTGAATTGGGAACAACATTAGAATTCCGGGGTATGGACATTGATTTATACCTTTTCTTAGTAGTTGACGGTCATCGTTGCGTTGAGATAGGATCTCCAAACAGGAAGGGCTCAATTTGGCGGCAGAAACTCCTGGAATTCCTTCGGGTAGTTGAATTCGAACATACTTTTTGTATCCATTGCTGTTAAGTTGGTTATGAGCTCGAATAATTTGGTTTTGATTAATTGGTTTGGAATATGATTGAAATTTGTTTGAAATTTGATGGCAAAAGTAGCAGAGAATCAAAACGTGTGAACTTTGGTTATCAAAAAACAAAATGGCTGCTTGAAACGGTTTAATGTTTTGATGGTAAACCAAATTTGCAAATCGATACAACATGTCTTTGTTGTCTGTTGTATCAATATTAACACAGAATATTACGTTGTCGGATGTTCCGAAACCGGAATTATAAATTGCTGTTGTAGTCTCCAGGAATGTTTTGGGATAGAGCACAAATGCAATACAGTATGAGCTTGTTCGCTTGTCAGCGAATTGTAAGTATCCATGAGTCCAATTAAGTTCCGTTTTTGAATTTGACAGAGAAATTGAAAACATAAAGGATTTAATGTCGTAATGAGTGTATGTATAAGAATTTGGGAGGTGATTTTCTGTTTCAATGTAATTTTGTTTTCGGGTTTCCTTGGAGGATACAGTATTGATCAAGCAAGTTGGACTTAGTTGCACTGGTAGCTCGTATATGTATCCAGAAACTAAAGTGTAGGAGTACAAAAGCATTGTGAAAACCGAAAGTATTTTCATGATTATTTGACGAAATTTACTCTTAAGTTGCTCTACACGAGTTGTATGATTTAAATTTAAGCGTATGCACGAATATATCTGTAAATATGTATAGAAAAGCGAGTTTTCATTGTTAAGGTTGACAAGGAGACTGTCGCATGTAATGTTCGCTCCAACCCAATTATCGATGCCCAGGAAACTCATGTTTATAACAAACTTTTGTCGACAACAACACTAATTGTAGCAATTATACAAAAAGGATTTTACTTTTTACTGTCTTTTTGGTAAATATAAGGTTGTTGTAAGTTTTGTTGCACGCAATTGCAGAATATTGGATCATATCACATATTTTGTGATATACCACAAATATCACATCAAACCAGCAAGACATTAAAAACTTTGAACTCGATGAAACTACTAAGGCAATAAACATGTTCAAGCTATGTGACAATTATTTAACAAGAGGCTAAACGTTCCTAGCAAACCGTTGAAAAGTTAGATCAAATGATAAGAAACTGGAAGAAATAATAAATATGTTGGTGTATGACTCAATAATATTGGACACCGTTTAAACGAAACACTTGGTTAATTTAGGGTTGAAGTCCAACTCGTGATAATTAGCTAGTTTACAAAAGTTTATTGAAAAAACTTGTTGTATTATTGTAGTTATAAGAATTTTAGACTGAAGATGATCGTACAATCATACACGGAAACTATCAGCGTCCAAAAAATAAGCATACTTTTATGAAAACAGCAGTCTCTACTAATTCTGCTGAACTCCAAAATGTTGAAGTGTAAGTATACCTGGAACGAGAAAAAGAACAGAAACATGAAATATACCGCTTGAGACAAATATGTACCCCAACACAGCTAAGATTTTTCACAAGTTAAATGTAGTAAAAGCCTCAGTTGTAAAAATTCATTATTTTATAAGCCCATACTTTTTTACTATTAAAATGTAGAGACAATCTAAACTGTTAATGGTCAAGCAAGTAGTTTTTTTAGCAAATTTTACTTGTGGGATTTTTAGTATAAATACAAGCAAAATGTTTTTGCAGACACCTAAACTTAAAATGACATAGGAAAGGATAATTAGAAATAATATAGCAAATATTCGCTAATGGTTACTCTTAATTTGCAAAGTCTTTGTAAATAATTGCTCTTTCACAATTGAATAATTATTGGCAGAAAATTATCCCAACTTACAAGTTGACATTTATTCCAAACTCACGGCATGTAGTGTCGCATTAACATACACAAGCATAAACTTTGGACAATTTTGAATGTATGTAATTTTTTTTTAAATAAGAGTGAAAATCATACTGTTATTTTTACTTACTTCCGGCCATAAAATTCCGGCGAAGTGACGGCTCTCGCTCAAACTACAAGTGTAAGTTATTTTAAACTACAACGAACTCAAAAGTAACATGTTTCGATCAAAATATACGTATGCTTGGGAACATAAACGCCCAAAAAGTTCATAAATTAACGATTTGTTTTTGCACTAAAGACAAAACTTGGTTATAATTTATTTAGCTGTCGAGATAAAACCTGATAGGCTCTTATGAGTACGAAAATGGACTAAAAGCGAATTATATAAGATACCAAGGTTTAGCATATTGTGTTTTCGTTTTGCATAATAACGTTTCAGTTTCATGTAACAACCTGATGGGAATCCAATAAATAATTCAAGCATGTCACTCGAGTAAATACGTCATTCTTAAATCCGTCGCAATAAAATATAACTTATTCATTTCTTTGCAACCCGTGCCTCACACATCGTCAACAATTTGCTCACAATGGATAGTAAAAGCGTTCTTGTGGTTTTGGCAACTATTGTTAATCTATGTAGCGTTAAACTTAAGTTTCTTCCTTTGGAATTTCGCAAAATAAATGGCAAATCATTAGTTGTGAAATGCATAAAAATTCGAACAAGTTTTAAATTCGTGTGGTTTGTCTTGATGTCAATATCCCTGCTGGAAACTGTGCTTGAATTACATCAAAATCTTACCAACAGAGAACTAAATTTGGTTAAAATTTTCTACCACACTTTTCTTCTGTTTTCAAAATCGGGAGGATATCTGTTAGTTTTGGAATTTCATAAAAATAAAAAAGACATGTGTAACTTGCTCAACTATTTTTGTAACAACAAATTATCTAACTAATCTGAAAATAAACGGGAAAACTTGGAAGCTTCTAAAAGTAAAAAAAATATTTTGTTTTAGTTATAATGTCTACCATCGCAGTGACCATATTTATTCAATATTATATCCAATGGGAGTGTAAGCATTACCTTGTCTTCATAAAAAATGTTTGATAATTTTAAACAGTCAAAAAGATTGCAATTCATTCGGTTTTCGAATATTTAATGCAATAGTTGAGTTTATTTTTATAATTGCTGTTGGGGCAATGAGTTCCATTGTTACGTACGTTGTGTTCGTTAACTCCAAAGGAAATATGTACTGCTCTTCAAATATAAAAGTAAGACAAATACACTATTGGTTAATTATTTCAGGTATCTAAATGCAAGCTTTCTTATTTATATTTCAGGCTTGTCACCAAACAGAATTTGCGAACGAAGGACTACATTCAATACATTGCCTTATTTTATCGCAAAATTCAAATATTAATTATTCTTTGCGATAAATGTTTTCAATCGTTTGTTTGGCCAGACGTACAATTTTATGGAGCATTAGTACTCATTAATATTTTGTACGTTGTAATTATGTTCCATCAGCAATAGCCCCAATCAGGAGTTTTGGCATTACATATTACTATTTGCATTAAGTGGTTTCTTAATTATTTGCTTAATTCTTCGGACGGGAAGTAAATCCTTTTTATTGTCACGTAAAATTCTGCAAAGTGCAAGTGTATGGTCCGCAAATCATAAAGACAAATGGGCAAACCGATTTTTCAAAAGTTGCCCTACAATTGCAATTCGGGTTGGAGAATTTCATAAAATGGACCCTGAGAGAGTGCCGTCATTTATTAGGTTTGTTTTACAGAGAACCTTTTTCTTCGTGTTGAAAACAAAGATGAGTATAGGTAATCATGAAATTGAAACCGGTATTTATTTAACTAACAATTAGAGAAATTGTTATAATGTAGGGTTTTTGTAATTGTTCATTCTTAATATTAAAGTGAGTGAAGTTATTTTAGGAATATTAGGTCAAAAGTTCATACATACGCCGTGGTGAAAATTGTTTTTGTAGATGTTTGTCAGTTTTCTACGAAGTTATTTTGCTGTCAAATAAACTTTGAATTTAATAATTCCACATTATTTATTCGCGTTTGCTTTATTTCGTTCATGTAATATTCTTGACTGGATTTATGATAAAAAATATATTTGTGAAGTAAAATGACAGTTATTCGCTTGGTTTAGTTACTTATAATAAATAATTATTTTAAAGCAGTATTGATGGTTCGATCTTGATTATGTTCTAAATTTTGATGAGTAGAAAGTAAACTATTATATATTTTCTAATAAAATTGCTATAAACTCGATAAATTTTAATACAATAGTTTTACCGTGGACAATTGTACAATTTACTTGGGTAATTTATTTCTGTATTTAAGCTTAATTGACGCAAACCGTATTTAAAATACTTTTCTTTAAATCTACATAATTACATCACATTAATCCTACGATTAAAACACGTCACTTTTCCATTTGGCCTTTTCTTAAATAGCAAAAATAGTTTACATTTAACTCATCAATATTCTTCGAATGCTTAGGTAATTATTTTTTTTTGCTTAATGTCTTATGCCCTAAAAACACAAAACAATACAACAAGCTAAAATTGAAAACTTACAAGCATTGTCACAAGATTGTTAAACCCCACATCACACCACTCTAAAAACATACTCTTATTTATTTTACAAAAAGGATGTGTACTCTGCATAGTAACAGGCATAAATGATTTCGCACTCTTAAACAACTCTTTATTTCTACCAGACGAGCACAATAAGTTATACTTGTACATTTTCCATTTCAAATCCATTCCATCCACCAAATAGCATTCCATAGATATTAGAATAATAGCCCATGCTAGCCCCGCCACAAGCAACATTGCTAAAGAAAATGACATCACGGATTCCATCAAGGCATCCCCAGCTTTGATTAACGCAAAACTTGCCACAATTCCAATAATTAGTAAACCAGCACAATGATAAGCACATCGAATAGTTCCCACTACAATATTATAAGACCTTGTCATTAGTTGAAAACATCTGTAAAGCCATACCAGCGTTTCCGGTGAAACTTTACCTAAATACTTGGTTTTCAAATATTCACTTGATTTTTGGATTGTAAAATAAGCGTTCTGTTGATTTCTGCAAGTTGCTGCTTCAATCCAGTATTCACAGCAAATATTAATTGAAAGCCATAACATGCAATGACTCACAACAATATTTGTTAGTGCAGCAACCGTCCAAATTTCTAACAGTAGCCATAACCAAATAAATGGTGATTTCAGACTAACTTCGATTTCTAGAAAGGATTCAATCGATTTGTGAACTGGATCAGAAGGATGGAAAAGGGAAATGGCAAAAATTAAAGGTAAAATTAAAGGAGCAAAACAAATGAAGGTAACATAAGATTCTAATCTGGTGTTAACGTTCTTGGAATAAATTGGAAGCATGCGCTTTAACAGCATGTCTATTTCAAATATACAGTTCATGGTTTGCGCCATTTCTTGTCGGTACTGTATTGCCAATGATTCAGCTGCAAGTACCATTGTATATGCAAGCCAAACTACTAAACCCGCGACAAGAAATAATAGATCTTGTTTGTAGGTGTTTATTAGGTTGGCATTTGTGGAAACTTCGTCGGGAATTTCGGGATCAACGAATAGTGTGGAAATTAAATATGTTGCTAGGCCAATTTGAAATGTTTGACCGGCGAAGTAGGTTGTGTGCCATACGAAATACCTAAAAGATTTTATTTCAGTGAATTGAAGCTTTTCTGTGTCGTAGTAAAATCCACTGGACATGGAATAGTTTATTAGAGGACCTAACCTTAAGGCAATAGTAGATTTAGTCTTTTCGGTTAGCATGGTGACCCAGTTTTCAGAAGCAGTAGTGTTTTGAATAACTGATCGTTTACGAATTATAGGAACCAGTTGGTCGTAGCATGGTCTATTTTTAAAATGGTTAGGCTTTAGTTAATATTTTCTATTTAAATTTTGGCTGATGGGTTTATTAAATATTAATGGGACAATTAATTTCTAAATTATGAAATAAAAATTGAAAAATTCGGCTCCAAAGTTATTATGAGACTGAAAAAGGGTTTTTTCCTTTCGTGCCTTGAGTCTGAAATTCAATGGAATTTAATTTAATGAACTTATATACATTATCCGTCGATCAAACATATATATCATAATTGAATACATTTTTGTTGGTAGAAAATGTAGAGTATTTTAAATATTCTTTTGTAATCGTCTATAATGTAAAACTAATATTTGCTAGGAAATCGAATTTAATATTGATTTATATATATGTATATAACGAGTAATTTTTTTCAGGTTAAATTTTAGTATATTATTCGTTTTAAAAATACCTTTGAACACGATTATTGTTATGATGGTTTCAGCATACTTGAATAGTTACAATCTCACTTAAAAAATCTGAAATTGGGAAAACGACAAGTAAAATTAAAACATAAACTTATTATACTACTTTGCAGACTTTCTATGACAAAGATTTAAAAAAAATTACCATTATGTTGCTACGTGTTTATTTAGACAGAATTAAAAAAATATTGAACTCATAATTAAGGATCTTAAAAACAATAAAAACCTACATTATTCCTACACCAATTTACATACATGTTGTGAGAATAATATTAGTATTTATAAAAATATTCTTTAAATTCTTATACCTTGTAGAAATCATATTAAATAGGAACAATATTAGATAATAACAACTATATACAGTAAATACAAGTAATTTTATTTTGTATGAAATTCAACCCTTCCATGAAATATTTTGGATGCTCGAATTCAGATTTCGTTAAAAAAGTTCTTATCTGTTTTATTTTATCTACTTTGGTTTTATACTTACGTATTTATTATACATGTACCAAGATTTTCTCTACAATAAAACGTATAGACTTTAGTTTGTAACATTTTTCCAGCAAGCTCAGTTCCTACCGTTTGCAAACCACAGCAGATTTGTTACAAGTTTCCATATGTTCTTCCATTATACCATGAATATTTTCAAATTGAGTTGGCAGCGCTGATTTTGTATCCTGTGTAGGAAACATTCTCGAATTATTTAAATACCACCAAGTATTATTCGAAATTTGATTGGTGGAGAAATCTTCACCATCAAATAAATCTGCACTTGTCCATCGAAGTGCTATTCGATACCACAATTGCGATATAAATAGATCCTTTTCATGGCCAATTTCTTTAAAAAGTATTTCCTTTTTGTTCCCAACTTGCTTTGTACGTTTTCTAGACCTTCTGCCGTCATTAAAACGTGGCGTAAGAAAATATGGAATTGATTGTCCACCAAAATTTTAAACGTTTCATATGGCACCATATGAGCTTGTACAGTCTTGTAATGTTATCACCTTTGTAAAAATTGCTTAGTACAAAGAAGGTAATCGGAACAAATAAAAAGCAAATATAGAGACGGAAATTTTCATGTCGTGGAACTGTGGAAAATAAATTAGAACCTTGGTCCAAAATTGCTCCAAGCCAATCTAAACACGTTCGTCTAAATACGCTCATTCGAGTCAAGTGTTTCGTTTTTTTATGTAGGCAAACTTTAAAAAGAGCCAATGTGATAGATGTAGTAATTAGTAAAATTAAAGTTGAAATATAAAAAACAGTAAATAATTCTTTGAGTACAGTTATCCAGTGAGGTTGCTTTTTATGACAGCTTACAAATAAGAGTTGTTCTTTTCGAAAAAGTAATCCAATAGATTGGTAGAAGCCTCGATAGAACTCAATGTCGTGATGGAGGGTAGGTCTCAGCAGAGATTGCCGTCGTTTATTAGATTTGTTTTACAGAGAACTTCCTTCTTTGTGCTGAAAACAAAGATGGGTATGAAAAGGCATGAAATTGATACAAATATTTATTTAACTTAGAGAAACATATGTACTAGCTATGTGCAGCGGCTTTATATGTAGACCTCATTGATACTAAGCTGTAGTCATATTAAATTGTAAATAGATCTTCCAATAACCTTCCACGCGCAAATGTTTTAGCGAGGTGCTTCACAAACCTGTTGAATAACTAGAGGTCAAAAGTTTATACACACGATGTCGTGAAAATTGTTTTTCTCTGGTTTTCCTTTTTTAATTAAAATATTAAAACAACATTCCTCCATTTATATGTATGTTTGTATTGCGTTGAGTATGTAATATTATTGATATTGTAAAAGCAAAGTAGGAAGTTTGATTCGCTTAGTCTAGTTTCTTATTATAAATCCATACGTTAAAGTCATGTTAACAGTTTCATGTTGATAATTTTATTAATTTTTGCTTTGTGGGCTGGAAACTAAGCTATTATGCTATAGCAGTAAGCCAGATACACGTAAAGGGTGTTTAACTTTAATCCGGATAATTTTCAAATTGAAATATTTTTTTATTTCCAGAAGTTTCTGGCAAAAGTTTTGGTATGTATGAAAACTACATATTCTGAAGTACTAGAATCAAGTAAGAACAGATCAGTAAACTAATACAACCATGAGATAGTAAGGATGAAGTAACAGTAAAAAGAAACACGTTTTCCAGGCTCAAAAAATAGGATTTTAATTTCGGGAATTCAGACTTCAAAATTCCAGTAAGGAAAATAAACGAAAGTTAGTGGTAAGTGGTATAGCAAATGATCACCTGACATCGCACTATCCGAATAATAACCAACGTAAATGTTATCATTAAAATTCCTACTATACGGGCACCAAAAGCCAAAAAGTTGCAAAAGACTGCATACATTAGGTTTTTCTTAAAATATTCTAAATCAAGGGGACCATTTCAAAATAAAAATTGCAGCAAATGTAGCGCATGGTTTTCTCTTTACGAAGAATATCGCCAGTTATTTGTTTAATTAAAATAAAATGGAAAAAAACGTAAAAATCTCCGACAAAATATTTACATTTCAAAAAAGTGTCTGAAAAGGAAAAGTTAAAAAACCATCATCCTTTCAAAGGTTGAAAGGTAAAGATAGGACAACTTATATGCGGCTATTTTGACCACTTTCGAAAGCTCAATATTCCAAAAATCCGATAAGGTAAACATGGCTGTATTTATAAATCAGGTACACAAATAACACGGTTTGAAAGTAAAACATGGTTTTCAAAAACAGGAAAACGCCATTTTAAATGCGTTTTTAAGAGTTCAAAAAATTTGGAAACAATAAAATAGTACAATGTTGTCTTTATTATATTTTGTTGTGCTGAAAACGTAGTTTCTAAATATACCAGATTTAGTGACATAAACATCTGTAAATGAAAACGATTTGAATTTGAAAATTGTCCGGATTAAAAATAAACACCCTTTATATTTTGTAATAAAATCTCAGATATCATAATTTGATTACAGTATTTTACAATTGGTAGTCTTACAACATGTTTCAATACTTTATTTCACATTTATACAGATAGTTTATTTTGTAAAAATAAATGAACTGGTTAACTAAACACGACAAAACTAATATTTTTTTTAATCACAACACGTTTTCCTTTCAAAATCACTTCATTGGGCAACTTTAATCATACAAAATATTAAGATGCCTTTATATAACAGTTTTCTATTTATTTTAAAAGTAACATAAAGTTGTCAGAGAAATAATGTATATTTTAAAATGTTAGCTGCATCATTGGGGTTAATTAAGTGTAACATTTAATATTGTTTTACTTAATTTCACAATCCATCTATCAAATGTTAGGAGTACAATTTTCCTTTATATTAGATTCATTAAACTTGTATACATCTTACTCTTTGCGCAAAATAAAACTCTAATAAATACTTGGAGAATATTAGCTGTCAAATTTTAGCCAAATGTGTTTTCAGGGAATTGAAATCTCGTGAATTAGGAAATTAATCATGTTAGCTTAAGGTAATTACCTTTTTGATCTTTATAATACAGATCATGGCATTATATTTAATTATCTTTAAAACCAGGCAAGCAGTACTTAAATAAGTCGATTGTATCAATCGCGAAATAGCTCTGATAACAAGCAGCGTGCAGCCAAGCAGATACACAAATAAACAAGTTAATCCAACAGGCGACCACAGTCCAATTTTTCGAGGTTGTTTGATGCCCTGAGTTTTCTCAATTTTGACTCTATTTGCTAGCTCATATCGTCTTGTTGCTTCTTTCATATTGTTTAGCTTAACTAAAATTCCCATTTCCTCAAACTGAAAGTATAATCCCATAAATCGTTTTGACAAGTAGCCCCACACTCTCAAACTTATTCTTAGCATCAGAGGATTATGTCCATTCATCTTAAAACCTTTGCAAATATACTTATCTTCCACAAGACGAACCTGCCCTTCCATTGCGCTAAACAACCCCTCTCCGTGAATCTCATTGAATGCACTGCTAAGCATTATCTTATTTCGAACAGCTTCTTCCAAGAATAGCGGAAATCCAAATTTCTCCAATCGCTCAATACTCAAATTTGCAGTTACAACATCCAAAAAATCAATACCATTGAAGAAGGTTTTCACCTGCTTGCGTACAAAATCCGGCATCATAAAATGTATAACAGGTAGAAAAAATTCAAACCGAATTGGAACCCCAATTTTGTAACCATCTGCTAAAAGATCTGAAAACGAAGAAAACCTAGACAACGCCATATACTCTGACGATATACTGCTTTCATAAGTGGCCGTAAGAATTGCCATAGGAATCAATAAAAACCAGATGTATTTTTTGCTATGATTTACTTGAAAAGACATTTTGAAAAACAGAAAAGGTATATCCAAAGCCTTGAAGATATTTTTAATTAAAAATCCATAGAAAATAGTAATTGCAAAAAGTAGCAACCAAACATATTTATCTACCGCTGTTACAATGCTAAAGTCAAAACGGCTTAAGTTGGCAATATTTAAGCAGGCAACCACTTTTTCGAATACATCCGATCAACTAAAGTAAATAAAGCCACGGGTCTCCAGAATATTCACAGGTATGTCTTGAAGCACACTTTCACCAATAACTATATGCAAGAACCACGACGCTGTAGTCCATTCGGTAATGGGAAATTCTTGTGAATCAGCGGTTATGGTAACATTTAAAATGGCTTGTATTGGGAACAACGCGAGAATTCCGGGATATGGACAATGAACTATAGCTTTCCTTAGAGATTTGCGGCCATCTTGTTTCTGAGATAAGACTTTTAAACATGATGGGCTCAAATTTGAGGCAGAAAACCCTGGAATTCTGTCAGGCAGTTGAATTCGAACATACTTTTTGTATCCATTGTTATTAAGTTGATTGTGAATTCTGAGAAATTTGTTTCGATTGATTGGTTTGGAAAATGAATAAAATCGGTGAGTTTTGGGACAAAAGTAACAGAGAATTAAAACGTCTGAGTTTTGATTGTCAAAAAACAAAACGGCTGCTTGGAACGGTTTAATGTTGTTGTAGTAAACCAAATTTGAGAATTGATGCAACATGTCGTGATTGTTGGTGGAGTCAATATATACATAGAATATTATATTGTCATGTGTTCCAAAGCCCGAACTATAAATAGCTGTTGTAGCTTCCAGGAATGTTTTCGGATAGAGAGTGAACACAATACAGTATGAGCTTGTTCGCTTGTCAGCGAATTGGAGATATCCTTTAGTCCAATTAAGATCAGTTTTTGAAATCGACTGGGAAATCGAAAACTTAAAGGTTTTAAAGTCGTGATGAGTGTATGTATAAGAAATTGAGAAGTGGTTTTCCATTTTAGCAAAATGTTCATCTCGGTTTTGCTTCGAAGATACAATGTTGATTAAGCATGATGGATTTAGTTGCACTGGTAGTTGGAGTATATAGCTAGTAACTAAAACGATTAAACAAAAAAAGTATACTGAAAATCAAAAGTATTTTCATGATTATTTTAGAAAATTTACTCAAGCTTTTAAAACATGTTTAATTTTGTACATAAGAAAGATATTTAAACCAATACATGAAAATATTT
Source organism: Entomobrya nivalis (assembly GCA_034695485.1). Taxonomy (NCBI): domain Eukaryota; kingdom Metazoa; phylum Arthropoda; class Collembola; order Entomobryomorpha; family Entomobryidae; genus Entomobrya; species Entomobrya nivalis. Next base: position 15,054 of record JAQFZH010001534.1, read on the forward strand.
GTAAATGTACTAAAAGTTTTGTTTAATTTAGAATATAAACTAATTCAATTTAAATTCGATCGTATGCACGAATATACGAATATATCTGCAAATATGTGAAGAAAAGTGAATTCTCAAGGTTTAGGATTGACAATGAAGCTTTCACATGTAATGTTAGTTCCAACCCATTTATTGATACCCCGGAAATTTATCTTTATAAAAAACGTTTGTCGACAAAAATACTAATTCTAGCAATTTTAAAGAGGGTTTTGCTCTGATGCTTTAGGTTAAGATCAGGTTGCTATATTTAATTTGTTTGGATGAAATTCCAGAATATATGATCATATCACATATTTTGTGAAATACCCCACATATCACATCAAAACAACATGAAATTAAAAACTACGAACTGGATAAAATTACGAAGGTAATAAACCTGTTCAAGCTACGTAACAATTATTTAAAAAAGGCTTAACGTTCATTGTAAACCGTTTAAAAGTAGGATTTAATGATATGGAAAAATAATAAGTTGGTCTATGACTGAACAATCTTAAACACCTAAAACTTGTTAACTTGGGATTAAAGTCCAACTTGGAATAATCAGCTAGTTTACGTAAGTTTATTGAGAAAACTTATTGTGATAAAGTAGTTTTAATTATCAAACAGCAGAAGACTATACAAACCATACGCGCGAATTATCAGTATCAAAACAAGAAGTAAACTTAGGAAAATATCAGTCATTATTAATTCTGCTGCACTCCAAAATTTTGATGTATAAGTACACGTGGAATGGAAAAAAGCCCTCAATTTCGTTCTGTGCCGTTATCTATATTTGTTATCGCTTCGAATGGAAAACTTATTTTGTTAACCGATATTTGACAGTAATGAGTACCCAGTCGCATAAAAACTAAGAAATGCATGAGATCACTTCTTCATCCTGTGGCAGCTTCGGTACTTCCGCTGTTGTTCTTTTTTACCCATTCCAATTCAATGTAAAAATATAAGTTTGATATGTTAAGTTGTTGTTTGATTATTCAATAAGTTTAAAAATTAAGTTCAGCCTTATATTTTTTTATCAGTTTTGTCGTTTACACAATAGTCAAACAAATTTAAGATATTTATTCCACGAACTTTTTTCTTATCGTAAGTCATTTCCTGTAAACTAAAGTACAGATTTACTATTGACAAGAGTCCGTATGAGTAATTTTCGTATGCCAACTTTATAAAAATTTATCAACTGTGCATCCGTTATTTCTTGATACTTTCTAAATTATAATAAAAACGCCCATTACCCATGAAGTTATGCTTCGTGAATCATTTTGACCGTCATTTTCCCATCACTTGTCGTTTTGTCGTTATCCAATAAGTTTGAATAAATCACCACACAAAATTGAGGGTTCAGAAATTTGTAAACTTTTCATCTCGACCAATTTAGGGATAAAATGGCAACATCTCCGATTATTTTAAATTTGGGTTACTTCCTGATTATCTTATTAATTTTTGGTGCATACGGAATAAATACTCAATTTTTTGGAGGTCGAAACTATTCAGGTAATTTATGCAGTATTTTTGCTAAATACTTTCAATATATTAGGTAGAGGTTGAATCATATTGTAAAATGTACTCTTTTTATAAAAGGATTACTTTGGGAAAGTCACTCAGCTGCGGACTGCCACAATATTCCACGCAATAAATGGGAATACATTAGATCCATTCAAACTGACACATGCTTCATTGCCTACAATAACAGCAACTGTAAATCGTATAGGAGCATTAAATATTCGGCTGATGACAATTATGTACCCAGAGACAGGTAAGTTTAGTTAAATATTTTCTTTAAAAAATAGGTCTACTAAAAACGTCAGCTGTAAATGTAAATGCTTTTTTACAGTCTGGGTGGGAGGATATACATTCAGTCACTTCATACTTGTAACGAAGAGGAAGGCAGTAATCAGCTTAATATTGACATAATCAAGCACTATTGGTTTGCTCGGTATTCACCTGATGTGTTTGAAAGCTACAAAAACGTGTGCTCATGTGTCAACGTGCCCCAATACGTACAAAATAAGTTATCATGGTCTATCGACAACCATCACAATGGCCTGTTAGCGTATTATGAGCCCGATTGTTCAGAGATGAAAATGAAGAGTACATTTATAGCAGCCGGAGCCAATGTGGATTCTTTCGCAATGCAAGGTCATCATAAAAGGGACCAGATATTAAATTTAAACTACTTTGTTCAGTCTTTTGGACCAGATCCCAATTCTAGCTACTTTCAGACTAGCTGCAATCCTACAAGAGCAGAAAACTGATCAATAGCAATGATTTTGAAATTTCGCTGAAAAAAGAAAATCCAAGAGAGAGGTTGACCTGATTCTATACCAAAAATACTCGCATATAAAAAAAACCTCGGTCCCATGTACTAAAAGCCTATTATAATTGTAAGTAAACTTGTAAATTAAATATTTAAATGAATCTCTTGATCGGTCTATTTTGTGAGACAATGGACAAAGCAATTGTTTTGTTTCGCAAAAGTTTTTTAAAGCCATTTGTAAGCATTCAGCTATTTTTGTAGACATATCAAATTAGGATGACATAGCAAGGAATAATTACAAATAATATAGAATTATGCAAATATTTGTCAATGATTATTTTTAATTATCGACGTCTTGTACATAATTGATCCTTATAATTTAAAAATAGAGAACATTTTCCCAATTTACAGTTTGACCTACATTCCAAACCCATGGCATAGAGTGTCGCATTAACATGCAGAACCATATACTTGAAACAATTTGGAATGTATGTAAAAGTCAAAACCATTGTGCTATTAATAATTGACATTTGAGAGATACACCGATAATTAGGACCACAGTTCTTTTACTACACGTGTAAGTCATTCAATTACACCTTACCCCAAAATTGACATAATTCCACAAATATCAAAAATAAGCAATGCAAAACGTATATACCCAAATTAAAACTAAACCAAACTAAACCACAATTTTGGATCAATATATATGACTATTTGGATCGTTGACAACAACATATTTAAAGTTCATGAATTAAAAGACAAAACTTGGTCAAAATTTACCGAACCTCCAAAATAAAATCTGATAGGCCTTTACAAACACGAAAATGTGTTAAAAGCGAGCATTATAAAATACCACATTTTAACAAATTGTCACTTTGTTTTACCTATTAACGGTTAAATTCAATAAATAATTAAAACATGTCACTCACGAAAATACGTCATCCTGAAATCCATAGCTGATTAATTCATTTCTTTTCAAACCGTGCTTCAAACATCATCACCCATTTAATTTGCTCACAATAAATAGTAAAAGCGTTCTTGTGGTTTTGGCAACTATTGTTAATTTCTGTGGTATTAAACTTAAAATTCTTCCTCTAGAATTTCGCAGACTAAATAACAAATCATTAATTGTAAAATGCATAAAAATTCGAAAAAGTTTTAAATTTATGTGGTTTGTCTTAATGTCAAGCTCCCTGCTAGAAACTTTGCTCGAATTACATCAAAACCTTACTAGCGCAAAACTATATTTTGTCCAGATTTTCTAAAACACTTTTCTTCTGATTTCAAAATCGGGAGGATATCTGTTAGTTTTGGAATTTCATAAAAATCAGATCGACATGTGTAACTTGTTAAATTATTTTTGTAACAACAAATTAACTAAATTGCCTGAGAATAAACGGGAAAACTTGGAAACTTCTAAAAGTAAAGGATATTTCACTTCAGTTATAATGTGTACCATCTTAATAAGCATATTTTATTTGATATTATATCCGATAGGAGTATTAGCCTTGCCTTGTTTTCATAAAAACTGTTTAGTAATTTTTAACCTTCAAAATGAGTGCAATTCATTAGTTTTTCGAATATTTATTGCAATAATTCAGTTTGTTTTTATAATTCCTGTTGGGGCAATGAGTTCTATTGTTACGGCGTCGTGTTTGTTAACTTTGAAGGAAATATGCACAGCTCTACAAATATTAGGGCAACACAACTAAACTATTTGTTTATTAATAATTAATTAATTAAGGTGCCTAAATGTAATTTTTTAATTTATATTTCAGGCTTGTCGCCAAATCCAATAGCCAAAAGAAGGACCATATTCAATATATTGCCTTATTTTATCGAAAAATTCAAATATTAGTGATTCTTTGCGATAAATGTTTTCAATCGTTTGTATGGCCAGATATACAATTTTATGGAGCCTTAATACTCATTAATATTTTGTACGTTGTGATTGTGTTTCATCAGCAATTGCCTCAATCCGGAGTTTTGGCATTAGTACTATTTGCACTAAGTGGCTTTATAATTATCTGCTTAATGCTTCGAACGGGTAGTAAATCTATTATATTGTCTCGTAAAATCCTGCAAAGTGTGAATGTATGGTCCGCAAATAACAAAGACAAATGGACAAGAAAGTTTTTCAAAAGTTGTCCAACAATTGCGATTCGTGTTGGAGAATTTCACAAAATGGACACTGAGAGAGCGCCGTCATTTATTAAGTTTGTTTTACAGAGAACATTTTTCTTTGTCTTAAAAACAAAGGTGAGTATGGGTAATCACTAAATTGAAACAGGTATACATTTAACTAACAATTAGGGAAACTTGTATGCTAGTTATGATGTAGGATTTCACAAATAAATATTCATTTTAATATTTACTATGTGGAAAAAGCTGTCCGGGATATCGTTTAAGCCTGTGACTTCTAAAGATCGTTAACTTTGCACGTGAAGCTATTTCTTAGGAATTTTAGGTCAAAGGTTTATACATCCGCCCTGGTAAAAATGTTTTTGTAGATGTTTATCAGTTTGTATTTAAGTTATTTTGCTGTCAAATAAACTTAAAATTAAATAAATCCACATTATTTATTCGTTTAGTCGTGTGTGCTTTATTTCGTTTATGTCATATTCTTGACTCAATTTATAATACAAAATAATTTTTTGAAGTAATGACAGTTATTTGTTTTGTTTAGTTACTCATAATAAATTCTTATGTAAAAACCATATTAATGGTTTCACCTTGATTATTTTATAATCTTGATGAGTGGAAAATAAACTACTTGGAATTGAAGTTATACATTTTCTACTAAAATTGCTATAAATGATGAATTTTAATGTAATAATTTAGAATGGACGTTTAGACGATTTACCTGCATAGTTTATATCTATATTTAAGCCTATTTGACACAAAACTTATTTGGGATATTTGTACTTAAATTTCCATAATTACATGAAATTTACAAACTTTGAACGCTAATATTTAAACACGTTGTTTTCCCACTTGGCATATTTTTAAACCGTTTTATTACATTCATAATTTTTTCGAATGCTAAGTAAAATGATTATTTCTTTCTTAAATTCATGTCTCAAAACAGCAAAACAAGACAACAAGCTAAAATTGGAAAGTCACAAGCATACTCACAAGATTGTTAACCCCTACATCACACCACTCTAAAAACATACTCTTATTTATTTTACAAAAAGGATGTGTACTCTGCAAAGTAACAGGCATAAATGATTTAGCACTCTTGAACAACTCTTTGTTTCGACCAGACGAGCACAACAACTTATATTTGTATCTTTTCCATTTCGAATCCATTCCATCCACCAAATAGCATTCCATAT
>JAQFZH010001535.1:0-20678 GCA_034695485.1 Entomobrya nivalis
ATTTTTGTTCCATTAATTTTGTTTAATTTTATTCGTGTAATTGTAGGTTTAATTATTTTATAAATAATATTTTGTTCAATTATTTTTGTTTAAATTATTTTTATTGAATACATGTAATTTATTTTTTATTAATAAGATTATTTATTTAGTTGTTAAATGTCTGATCTGAATGACCAATCCCACGAAAAAAATCTTACGAAGGCGTCGACGAATATCAGCTGCACACCAACGGTCTACCTGAATAGTCTGAAACACAACGGCGAAAATGGAAATTTTTAATCATTGTAATTAAAAAAAACAATGAACTATTTTAGTAAATAATTAATCCTTCAGAATGGATGCATCTGTTGCAATCGTGTGGGAAGAATGGTCGAATGGAGTAAATTCCTAGTCAAATTATAAACTTTGGTCAATGGCGCTCCTTAACAATGAAGGTGAACGCATAAGTTGTCAACTTTGACATGCAGGAATCCCAAATATTCTATTTCAAGGTAATCCGAAAAATTAAACATACTTGATTATCCGGTAAATTATTTTTATTAGCGCATTTAATTTTTTAGATTTGTATTTCTTGTTACCTTAATACGGATAAACTTGTTGACATGATCCGCATCCGAGATGTCTTGTGTACAAATCTCAACAATCGTTTTCGCAATCCCCATCTAATTTTCGTAGGGCATCTTGGTAAAAAGAGGGACTAGCCTCCAGATCCTTCAACTGTTCCAAGTACTCGTTGTGTATCCAAGAGATAGGCACTATCTCGCTATTTATTTACTGTTTTATCTATTTTTATTGTAATAACGTCAATAGAAATACCGCGGCACAGGTAAATCTTCTTGAAATACTTGATAATATTGCACCATAAAAAATGCGTTATTTGTAAAAAAATATGCGTTTAATTGCACGAAGGAAACACGAAATTATGCCAATGATTAAGTTGGGTTCATGTGATGTTTCCGGAAGTTTATTGTGGGGACAGATCTAGCTAAAAGAAATAGATGCCATAATTATCCGGTGTTGGACCATTTATATCAAACAGACCATTTGTATGCTATTCAAGCATAATTTGTTGATTTTCGTAACGTAGCACCCAATACAATAAAAAAGAGGCTTAAATATAACATTTATTCGCAATAAGCGTACTCTACAAATAATTAATTCAAAAATGCACTTCGTAAAACCGATTAAATCTGAACAATATTGAGCTCAAGATTGATAATAAAATGTTGGAAAACATGATATAACTAGTGTGTGATATTTTGAACCACAAATACATGCATAAATCTTAATTGGACAAATTTATGTAGTCATTTTTCCAAGAAACAGAATGAGTATTTGAATAGAAAAACTAAATATTTAACATAGAAGGTCTTTCGAAAGTAAAATTTACAAAAGAGGCCTACCTAGGCAGAACTGGTTTTAGAAGTAGTATATTTGCTGTAAACTGCAACGCCATATTGCAAATAAATTAATTTCATCAGATTCATTAATATATTTCCTGTTTCAATGATTACAAAATATTAACTGGCCAACAACAATCTTAAGTATTTACTTGTGTGTTTTCATGTGTCGGCCTAAGTCACCAGATTTTGCAAAATCTTTAGAACATTTGGGACATTTGTAAGGCTTTTCACCTGTATGAACTCTCATATGAACTACTAAATCACCTCTCAATGCAAATGATTTCCTGCACAAATTGCATGGGTACTCCTTAATTTGGTGATGAATACGCTTTATATGTGTACTTAAACTACTTTGTTGGGTAAACGATTTCTGGCACAGTTCACATTTGTAACTGTTTAATTTAGTATGAATATTCATGTGCCTCTTTAAAGTGTGTTTTGTTGAAAACTTTGCATTGCACTTAGAACATTTGTGTGTTCTAACACCAGCATGTGCATCCTCATGTCTTCGAAGGTGACCCTTTTGTGCAAATGATTGGAAACATATTTCACAGCGGTAAGGCTTCTCTCCAGTATGTGCTCGAAGGTGGTCTTCGAGGGATTTCCCTGAACCCAGGTACTGCCCACACAACTTACATTGAAAGGGCGTTTCTGGTGTATGCGTATTCAAATGTGTTTTCAAGTTTGATTTGCGGGTAAACACTTTTTGACAACGCTCACATTGAAATTCTTTGACGCCACTATGTAGCACTTGATGAACTCGAAGATGAATCATTTGGTTAAACGATTTTTGGCAAAGGTTGCACGAGAAAGGTTTTTCTCCCGTGTGCCATTTAATATGCTGTGCTAAAGATGTATCGTAAGCAAACGATTTGTCACATAGCTTGCAGAAGTAGGGCTTCTCATTTGTATGTGTTCGATAGTGACGAAAAAGATTATTGGATTGAGTGAATGATTTATTGCAAAAAAGGCAGTCATGATTTTCCAAAAGAATTTTATTACGTGGTTGTAAGCTCTTTTTGGTACTAAACCTATTTTTACGAGTTAGTGCGTTAATGTTATCTGAAGACATTTTCAGTCCCAAATTAAATTTATCTCTGAACAATTTAGCTTTTTCAACAGGTCCACTGATAAGGCACCTTTGTGGTAGACTGGAAAGTGAAGAGTTTTAAAGAAGTTAAAATATCGTTTGAGGGAAAATGAATATAAACTTAACTGTAGCTAATCCTGATTGTAGTCTAACAAACAAAAATTTTAATCACAAGAAAATTTGCTGCCGACGTGTTGTAAGACGAGTGATTATATGAACTATAACGACAAGAATGTGTACGATATCAAAACAAAAAAATGGACTCGTTTGTGATTACCCCTTTAAACTATACTGGATCCTTATGCATGTATCTACTTTGAGGCTATTCTCCATTCATACGTTTGTGTGTGCATTTTATTTGTGTGATTACATGTTGACTATTTTCTATCCTTCTGCGTATAGTATTGTCGTATAGTAAACACGATGCTTAAAGAAATCTTACAGGGCCCTCTGCTTACATCATTAGTAATACTAGACTCTGCATGAAGTATACATGTGTGCATTGAGTATTAATGGCTTTTCTTCCCATTATAAGTACATAAGTTCCATGCTTCAAATGCACGAATATTTCACACAATACAAATGTCAGGTATATTGCAATGGTCAAAGCAATTGTCCCTTTTGATCGTATGTGCACTAACTACGCAGCAAACACATACAAATTATTTTTAATGCTTGGCTACGCATGCATATTGCGGTCGCCTCTCATACAGGAGAGCCTGATAAACTTTACTTGGTCGCCTAACTTGTTTCACACTCCGCATTATGTGTACGTGTGTACATATAAAACGTTATGCATTACTAAAACACGAGAAAAAGAATAAACATGCTTAATAAATGTACACGGACCCTTTCGACTAAAGTTTAAATTGATTTATGTGTGACAAAAGTGACTGTCATAATAATGTATGCAGAAGATAGCACGCACAACAATATAAAAATAGCCGAGGAACGTGTATACTTAAATAGATGCATATATGTATATTTATCTTGGCCAGCAAACCGGTGACACTACACACGCAGACTCAACTAAGTTTGTACGGAATGAAATTACACAAAGCAACCTTCTGCACACACATTATAACTATCACCACGACGCTGTATTGAACTTTTATCTGTTATACCGAGCGGACGTTCATTTAAATTGATGAACTTCCTTTCTTGTGTACTTTAATTCCTAAATTAGTTTTCTGAATAGAATCTGAATAAAAATATCTCAGGTATTCAGTGAAAAGAACATTATTTTATCATCAGGTGTGAAACAACACATGAATAATTTATTATTTATTTGTTTACATGTAAAAACGCTTGTAAATCAACATTAACTACTACCAAAAGCAGACTTTGAGATGGCTTCTAAAACATTTAGTTGTAGTTATTGTAAAAAAGTATATGGTTTTAAGAAAAATTTAGTAGCACATACAAAAGTTCATCTTGGAACTCACAAGTGCCTATTTTGCGATAACTTATTCAGAGGCGAGCATGAACTTTTTAATCACTACTTAAGACATACTAATGAGAGGTCTTATTCCTGCCAACTGTGTGACAAAACCTTTGCAACGAATAGTGATTTGAAGATGCACATACACACGCATACCCAAGAGAAGCCTTTCAAATGCAATGTTTGTCAAAAGTCATTCTCTACTGCAACAACTCTCAAGACACATCACTTAATACATAGCGGGACACGAGAATTTAAATGTGAGCACTGTGAGAAATGTTTTACTACAAAAACCCACTTGAAAAAGCATCTGAACCAACATCAGAACGAGACCCCTTTCAAATGCATTTTGTGCAACCGGTTTCTGGCAACAGCTAGTGCTCTCGATGGTCATGTGCAAGCGCATACTAGAGAGAAACCATTTAGTTGTAAGTTTTGTGATAAGACATTTGCACGGAAGGGTAATCAGCAGCAACATGAAAATATGCACCGTTATACTGAACAGGTTAGCTGCACAACCTGCGATAAAAAGTTTTCAAGTAAAGGTAATTTAAAACAGCACATGGCAGTTCATGCTAAATTGAAAACCTACACGTGTGAAGTGTGCAAGAAATCGTTTACTCATAATAGTAGCTTTAAAAGGCACGTAAATTGTGTTCATCAACAAGTCAAGGAGCACAAATGCAATTTGTGTGAAAAACGATTTTCTGAAAATGGAAGTTTAGTTCGCCACATGAGAGTGCATACTGGTGAAAAGCCATACAAATGTACTAAATGTTCCGCTGCTTTTAAACAGCCAAGCCAATTGAACCGACATTTAAACATTCACAAATAATTCATTTGATAAAGGACAAAATGTGATGGCAAGAGTGTTCAAAAAAATTAAAAGAAATTTTATGTTAAATAGGATATTGGGGATTCCCACAGAGCTGCTGTGTTAAAGGTCAGAGTTGCTGTGTTGACATTCGTTGATAAAAGTGGGTGTCGTGGGCCAAAGCGAATGATTTGAGTCAACTGGAAATGTGCTTCATTGGAACATTCTTCCAATGCGATTCCGATCAGTTTCATCAATTCCGAAAGATTAATTAGCAATTATATTAAACCAGTTTTTTTTAAATTTAACGGTTAGAAATTGTGTTTGAGTTGTCAAATTTATAAAATAAATAAATAAAACAAATTGGTCTATTTTTAATGTATTGAAAATATACATTGTTTTTTATTAAATGAAGCCCTCTTTTAGTATAATAAAAAAATTGTTGAACTAAAATAATTAAATGAAAAACCTTTTTACCTGAATTAGTTAAATAAAAAACCATTAAACTAAATAATTAAACAAAACTATATTCAAAGAAATTAAGTAATAAAATTACATAATGGAAATAAATCAATGACAAATATCGAAAAATATGGTATGTGCCCTATTGCAGCCCTCGTCCATCTTCCTCGTGAGCAGCTCAAAAGATTCCTGCCCAACCACATCCTCCCCCACACGGAGATCCTCCAAACCCTCCCATCCACTTAAAATTAAATACTTTTTCTACTTGAAAATATATAGTCAATGTTTATCATGTAAGCTGTATGCGTGTATGCAGATTGCATATGTATCCATTAAGAAGTCTGGCGACACACTGAAAAAAAGTGAAATGAGTAGGGAAAATAACTGTCGTAATGTAATTTTTTTCAAATCTCCACTCCTCCACTCCACCAACCCATTCCGCATTTTACGTTCAACCTACAAGCTATATGTTAAAGGACTAAGGAGATCTGTGTAAGCGTAAGAAAATTTCTCTTTTAAAAATCAACTTGAAGTTGAAAAATGTTGAATGCGTAGAAAGTAAATTGACAAGAACAACAGAGAGATCATTCAGTTCATCTTCTTTCTTTCAATTGTATCCCTTTCTTCTCCACTTCTCTTCTGATTTGTTTTGCAAACCAAATGAAGATGAGGCTCTGCGTTAGTATGAATAGGATGCTGATAATGCTGATGAGATGACCAAAAAGCGAACAAAGTCAACTGAGGATTTTCATTTATTTCTAATTTTGTTTCTTTTGTGTTCTCTAATGGTCTGTTGTTTAAACGCTGTGTGTATTGCTCCATAAGAATGATAATTTTCCTTTTTTCTGTGCTCAAGATCAATTAATGTACTATTCGCATGCTTATTTCGTCGATGGTAGGTTTTCATATGTGAGCCCAAGCCCAAGTCACTTAAGCGTGAAAAAGTACGTGAGCATATGTCCTGTAAAACCCGATGGTTCCACATGTTGGGAATAATATTGTAAATTTAAGTTTTTTTTACATATCCGAGTACAAAAAATTGTAAGTAAAATACTCGGATGATTTTGCCGGTAAAGTTTAGAATTTCCCTTTTAATTAATTTTAGGTTACACTCAATATATGTATAAATAATTAATTTGCAATTATTGATCGGATTATCTTCAATGATTCAAGATGAAGTCTGATATTTGATTTCAAAGTTCACAATAAACAGATCGATTTCAAAGTTTTTGACATACAAATCACATTTAATATCATGTTGTAAAATGAAACTAACTAGATTTAAATTTATTTTAGTTTTTAGGTATTTATCATGACAAGTAGTCACTGAACAGAATTCCTAGTTCAAAATGCATACCACGAAATCTAAATTATTACTAAAACGATGTTTTATCATAAAAATATTCGGAGTTTTTGTGAGCTCTTTGTTACATTATTTCCAAATCAGTCACTTCAAAACTCTGTTGTGAATTTTCATGTGGGAGCCTAAATTGGTGGATTGCGCAAATGCTTTGGTACATATCTGGCATTTGTAGGGTTTTTCCCCTGTATGAACTCTCATATGGGCTGCTAAGTTAATCCTTAAAGCAAATTGTTTGCTGCACAAGTTACAATTGTGCTCCTTAGTTTTAATATGAACACGGTTTATGTCTTTCTAAGTGTTTCTCTTGACTAAAGGATTTCTCACACAATTCACATTTGTATGCCGTTGATTTCTTGTGAACTTTCATGTGCCTGATTAAACTGCTCTTCTATGACAACTTTTTGTTGCACGTCGGACAATTGTATTGTTTAATACTTGTGTGCTGGTTTTCATGTTTTCGGAGACTAGTACTCAGTGCAAACGGTTTGTAACAAGTTTCACAGCGGTACGGCTTCTCTCCAGTGTGTTTCTGAATGTGGTATTTGAGAGAAAGGGCAGATCCCAAAAAAGGCAGACATAAACTGCATTTATAAGGTGTCACAGTTTTATGGGTATTTAGGTGGCTTGTTAAATGATCTTTACGGAAGAATTTTTTGTCACAGTGCTTACACTGGAATTGCTTGTTCCCACTATGAAGCAACTGATGGTTCTTGAGATTACTTCCGGTTCGGAAGGATTTTGTGCAAACACTGCACGGGAAAGGCTTCTCTTTGCTGTGACATTTCCTGTGACAGCTCAAATTTGAAAACGCTGCATATGAATTGTCACACAAGTCGCAGAAGTGTGTTTTCTCGTTTATGTGTCGACGATAGTGACGAAAAAGCTGCTGCTTGCTTTATTGCGGGCACTTTAATTACGTATATTTTGATCTTTAAGGTTATTCCTGTAACTGTCTGATACTCACATTGAAGTGCTCTATTTGCGTTCATAAAATTCAATCCAAAGTTACACTACTCTATACAGACGTCGGAGTTCATTATTCTTGTAATTGTTTTGTCCAATCAGAATTTAATTAAATCGAGCCATTCATATATTTTATATTTTCTATCTAATGCGATATTTTTGAAGCATATCATTTTTAAACTATAAGCTGTTGTTACATAAATAGTTGCATCTGTCGTCATTTGCGAAGAACCGAACGTCGCACGAAAATAATTCATGTAAAGCTGGGACGTCTCAAGAAACTTCCTTTCTTCATAGTAGAAAAACCATGTGAATGTAGGCTTTGTATGGACCCAAAATGTCAAGTAAAAGAGAGACATCGTTTAAATATACCAATTTTTTGAGCTCTTTGACCATCATATATGATCTGTACAAGAATTTGAATCAATGCATTTCCTTGAAATTATGAACCGGTACGATATAGGTAAAATCAGCCATCGGCTGCAAGACAGCATACAACACAGCTATGCCCTTTAATGTTGTTGTGTATATTTTGATGGTTTCGAAGACTATGCTTTGCTGGGAATGACATGAGGCTAATTCCACAACAATGAGGCTTCTCATCATTATGCCTTATACATTTTCTTGGACCGTTTTACTTCCTGATTATGATTACGACTACAATTAACTGATTAAGATTAAGATGATTCATTCATAGAAAAATAGTTGTTTTAATTCAGGTACATAAAGAGAAATACAACAATTATCATATTTACAAAAAAAAAATATTTTAAACCACAAGGCGTACTGAGTTTAGACTAACAAACTCTTTTGAACAAAATAAGTGATAATGCCAGCAAAACTATTGTGTTTCAACATTTACCAAATTTGCACATTACACAGTTTTGTGTAGATTATTCAAAGTCGTTTTAAATTCTTTCATAATTACTATTTTGACTAGAAGCTGTATAAATTCTAACGGTAAAATAGATACTCCCGGAGCACCTTAACTTCCAATTTAAAAGTTTTTATGATTGAAATTTGAACCACAGAAATCTGTTGCATATTTAAAATACCGCTATATTTCGAGTTTTGTTACAAGTGTTTGGTGGCAAAATTAGCAACATAATGTCCGTTGTAGCCTTAAAAAATCTTTTAAACGTTCGGTTGAAAAGTCTACACTGCATACATGTTTTGGAATACGTTACTCTAAAAAATATCTTTGAGAATCCTATGCGAGCGGAGTTTTAAATATGTTAGCGACAGGCTATTAAAAAGTACTTTGACTTAAGAATCTAAGACAATTAAGAAGAACGGACCTTCTCCACGGGGTACAAAATTTAGCAAACTTGGAGCATCACGAAAACGGTTTTTAAGAGGTAACTGGAAGTCTACAGAACGCACATATAGTTCGTTGTGCATAGTTTTGTGAACTTTTAAGGCAATCATGTGGCCATAAATCGAAGTTTGACTAGCATGCGAATTGGGATACGCAAATCCAAACGTTTCTGCGGACCCAGTCCTTAATCGCTGTTCAAAGAACTGCAGCAGTGCATCAAAAGTTTCAAAAATCAACGAACATGTCCTTTTGGAAATTGCATTCCATACAAGTTCCCTAGTTGCGTCGATCGTCCCACCCATTTCCTGCATTGTTTCACTGATGCCTACTAGTTCGTGCGTACTTAGTCCGCATAATCCGGCTGCAGTAGTGTAGTAACAATTCTTGTCAAGACTTGATGTGTTGACTTGATGTAACTCGTTATCGTCAAAGGGAAAATGCTTCAGATTAAGATATGTAAAAGAATACGAAAGATCAAGTTTTGATCAAAACTTGTTGAATGAAATAGATGAAAATTATGGAATAAATTCCTTTGTGCTTAATTTTTGATAAGGTGTAATTTCTATTGCCCTATCTCCACGTATCTTAAAAATAAACCTAATCATTAATTTAAAATCTGGAGAAAATTACGATTTTTTTCCTATAAATTGATTGTAGATTTGCAACATTTACAAACTTTGATAACTTCAAAAACGCTTACGATAAAGTAAATAGTTTACGGTTTCAGGTAAGTCGAATCATGGATTGAAATATTGCTAATTCAAATTTGAGAATTGCTCTTGGTCATAGAATATATTAGTAAGCTTTTGAAAAAGATTTTAAATATTTGGATTTTAACTAACGGTTTGCCCTGATATGTTCTTACTTTTATAACATTCTTTAAGGTTATGAAAACTGCTTTTACTTTTTTACCACACCAAAATCTAAGAAATATTAAACATCAGATATTTCCTTTTTTGATCAATATTTTGTATTAAATTGCGTTTGACAAAGCACAAGCAAAAAGTCATTCCAATGCAAAATCTGTGATTTTATTTCCAAAATTGACTTTTATCCATCTAAACCATTGTGCAAGGAAACTGCTTTTGTTTGGAAGCTACGAAGTTTCACTTAACTTGGTCATTGGGTCAATGGTAGCCTCAACAGAAATTATGTGAAATCAACGAAAAACTAATATTATTAATTCGAACTCAAAGCCACTTGTCGTTTTCATCTATCGAGGGTCAGCATTTTCGCATATAATTTAGGACATGTTATGCACACGTACACCATGCACGTTAATAATTTTTTCAATTACCTTTTTTGAAAAACTGCGCAGAAATCCTCCCCATTCCTTCAAGTAATTGCTTTGGCTAGACTGATGGGTTGGCTGATTTGGACCGAATGCTTGGAACTTTGCTGCATTTTGACATCCCAATGCACTAAATCTATGATTTGAAAACGATTTAGCTGACTTCAATGGGGACATTTTCACACTATCAACTATAACGCTTTATTTAATTGATTATCTGATAAAATAGTTTTTGCGTATTTGGCGGATTCACTTAAATAGCTGGAACAAACTTAAACTTCCTATTTACGAATGAAATAATGCCAAAGTTTCTGTAATTGTTCACACAGGTGCGATGAATTTTCCCACACAGTACTTTGGAGTGTAAATTTAAAATGAAGAGAAAACGTAAAAATTTGTTGCTTGGACTTCTTTGCTACAACATTATAAAAATGCTTGCGAAGCCTTCTCTTCCCCTTTCATGTGCTTCTTGCATTGTGCATTGTATAATCTGAATCCATATTGACGTCCAATCTACAAACAACGTGCATTCGATCTCGCGCTAACAAAACAATACAAGGGGTACTAGCCAATCCATAGTCCACTGTTTATATACCATTGACTAAAACGTGAAAGTCACATTTAAGTTAAGAAAAAAATAACATTCAGCATTATATTATTTAAAAAGTACGGTTAACTGCCGTAAAATGAGCATAAATTTTAACAATGCGATACTTTAACCTATAAACATAGCATAAAAATGTACTGGTATTGATAGTTGCATGAATTCACGTGTCTTTGACAACTTATCCAGCATCATAGTGGTATATTCCTAATCTTCCCATTTTAAATGGCTGTTTCTCGACTTGAGCTATCTAAACTCTAAAGCATTCATGTTTCAACTTGTCAAAGTCAGTCCAAACAAATACAGCGCCAAGTACTTGCACTGTCAACGCAACACAACATTCGTTTCCAGCGAAAATATAATCAGTGGCTTGTTCTTACCTTCCCTTTATCTCCAAGTACACAAACTAAAGAATTGTTTTACTGAATGCCGAACCAAAGTAAAGAGAAACTTTATTTTTGTCATTTATTTGACGAGACATTTGCAGACAATTCTGGGTACATGAGACTTTTGATAGGAATCACCGGAGAAAAACTTTCTAAATGTCATGTTTGCAGGAAATCATTTGCCATTGGGTGCACACTTGAATTTAACTGTAACTAGTAGAAATTATTTATTTACGGGTTTTTGAACAACGGACCATATTTTGTCGAACTTTTTAACCGAGAGGATCAAAGAAAACTATTATAAATTCTTAAATAAATCCTGACAACATTTTGATTTGTATAAGTATTATTGATAAAATAAGGAGAGCTGGTTGTAATGAATGTTGTTACAGTAAGATGAGAAAAAAACTTTTACCTGAATTACTTTTTGCAAAAAAAAAGCTTTTGTGCGATTTAATTACCATTTATAACTCCAATTGGTTTATTAAATTAATCCCTTCTCCGGGTAAAGTATTAATTTTACAACCCCGGTTTTAGACATTAAATCTCTAAAAAAACTGCTACGTGTTCATTCAATTTTCTTACATTTTTATAGTGGTCATGACATTTATGATAGCTGTACTTATCTTCTTGATGCCATGGATTGAGTGGATTTGTTTTCTCTAAGTAAAGATTTTATGATAAACTAAACAAAAGAGCATGGCGTTTCGATAGTTTCATGTTAATGTATTATTATATATGAAATATTAAACTGTCCTGGGACCTAAATTTCTTGGAATAACAAAGTCTCCTGTTTCATGATCCGCGCAATGCTTCCATGTTTCTGGCCACAATGAAGTAATCCATGTTTTCGGAGATGTTCCATTTTTGGATGAATTTTTATGGTGTGATAAACAATTCTACGTACAAGAAAACATATTCAGCCAATTATGCGGCAACAGTTCCCGGTTATCCTTTGTATAGTTCGTAAATGTCATATTACATGGAAAATTTATGTATGGCTTTATTTATTTGAACTGTAATTTGAAAAAATACTAACATATAAAAAGTAACATAACCTAAATACACGTCACTTCAGATTAAATATATTTTAAGGTGAAGTTTTATGTAAACCAACAGCAATTTAATGTGCTGAGCATACAGCTAATATATAAGTTTTAACATTAATGTCAATTAGAAATACGCATAATACAAAATTTTATAATGCTGCTCAATTTTGGTCATTTACAAGTATATTACTGCATATGTGAACATAATTAATCGTGAATTTTTAAATGTCGATTGAATTGGCTGGAATCTTTAAAAGCAGCGAGGCAGTTAGCACATTTGTATGGCTTTTCACCAGTATGCACTCTCATGTGGCGAACTAAATTTCCTTTTTCAGCGAATTGTTTTGCACACAAATTGCACTTGTGCTCCTTAATTTGATGATGAACCACGTTTATGTGCGTTTTTAAGTTGCCATATCGAGAAAATGATTTTTCGCACAATTCACACGTATAGGCTTTCAACTTTGTATGAACTGGCATGTGCCTAAACAAATCACTTTTCCTTGAAAACTTTTTATCACACGTTGAGCATTTATGCTGTTTGATATCATTGTGAATATCTTCATGCTGCTTTAGCGTACTCTTTTGTGAAAATGAAATGGAACAAAATTGGCAACGATAAGGCTTTTCCCCGGTATGTGCTTGAATGTGTGTTTTGAGAGCACCAGCTGATCCCAGGTACAGGCCCACATAAATTACATTTAAAAGGCGTTTCTGATTCATGGGTATTCAAATGTGTTTTAAGTACGATTTGTGGGCAAACACTTTTTGACAACGCTCACATTGAAATTCTTTGAGCCCACTATGCAGCAGATGATGACGTCTAAGATGGCTCATTTGGTTAAACGATTTTTGGCAAACGTTGCACGGGAAAGGTTTTTCTCCTGTATGCCATTGAATATGCTGATTTAAAGATGTAACGTAAACAAATGATTTGTCGCATAATTTGCAAAAGTAGGGTTTCTCATTTGTATGTGTTAGGTAGTGACAAAATAGAAATTGGGATCGAGTGAATGATTTGTTGCAAAAAAGGCATTCATGAATTTCCAGATGAATTTTAGTACGTGGTTGTAAACTTGTTTTGGTACTAAAATTGTTTTTACAAGTTGAAGGGTTTGCGTTTTCTGGAAACATTTTCATTCCAAAATTAAAATTATCTTTAAACATTTTTGTTTTCTCAGCAGTTCCACAAATAAAGCACTTTTGTAGTAGACAGAAAAGTTAAGCGATTGAAAGAAGCAAAACTATCGTTTGAAATAAAATAAAGCTAAACTTAACTCAAACTAATACTGGTTGTAGAACGGACTAACAAGAATATTTGCCGCAGACGCGTTGAGTTTAATGAAACGAGTAATCACATGAACTATAACAACAAGAATGTGTACGATGTCAAGACAAAAAAAATGGTGCCGTTTGTGATTGTCCCTTTTAACTACACTGGATCCCTATGTATGTATCAGCTTTTTGGCTATTCCGCATGCATACGTATGTTTGTGCATTTTATTCGTGTGGTTACATGTTTAATAATTTCTATCCTTCTATAGTATTCACGTACAATAAACACGGTGCTCAAAGAAAGCTTACAAGTCCCTCTGCTTACATCATTAGTGTCACTTTACTCTGTATAAAATACGCATGCGTGCATTCATAACAAATGCTTGTTCTTCCAATTATTTCGTACTTGATGCCTAAGTTGCATGCTTCAACTGCATGAATACTTCCCACAAAACAAATTTTAGTTGATGCAATGCTTGAAATAAATGTCCCTTTTGACCGCATGTGTCCTAGCTACTTAGTAAAAGTAAAGGTATTACTTGTTAACTTTTTGCCATGACCAAATTTCAAGTGTTCGTTGTTAATATTAATTGTTGACAACCGGTATCGTGAACTTCGGACATGGCAAAAAGATAACAAGAAATACTCCATTTTTTCTTTAAACCATAAACTTGGGAACAATAACCGAATTAAAATAATCTGGTTGCATTCCATTTGTTTAGCTTTTGATCGAAACTTAATTTTCAATATCATATTCAACGTACCTGTAACTAATATTGATTTCATATCATACATAAATTAAGTAAATAAACAAAACATCCATGTAATACTTTCAACTCAGGTTTATTTATTGGAAACTTGCACGTGGAAGTTATTAAGTCCACTTTATTTTATTACAAAATTGATTGTTAACATATGTGTTCTAAAACGTTGGGTATACAAGCTTTATGTATCAAATGTATGGACATTTTCAACAAGACCAAAGTTTAGACAAGTGTCCTTTCAGGAAACCTGTTTATACTAGCTTCACAACATGCATGCACAACTTGGCTAGCATGCTAAGGTATTCATGCATTTATCAGTCGACCGTCATACAGAAGACCCAGAATTAATTTACTTGGATACATTACCAGTTTCATACTTTGTATTATGCGCACGCGTAAATGTAAAACGTTAGGCATTACCAAATATAACCCGAGTCTGATGAATATGAACATACATATTGAATGTACGTGACCCATGTCTACCAAAGTACCTATTGATCTTTAACACAAATGATTGTCATGAAAAATGCATGATGTTTGGAACATCAAAATAGGAATGCTCGAAGAACGCGTGTATTTTCTACTTTAAGCTGGATTGTCAAATTGTTTACACACAGACAAAGCCAATTAGTTCAAGAAGTAAGTCATAAAAAGTTCTTGTGAGTGATCTCGTACACACATTCACCATCAACTCAGCTTAATATCTACATATCTTCAGTACGAGTGCACCTACTACTGCATTGATAAAACATCGTTTTTGATTTGGCACGAATTCCAAATTCAGTTTTCTGAATGAACCCAAACATAAAAATATTCAAGGCAACTAGTGAAAATAATTGTTCTGGTGTGGAACCACCTATAACCAAGTTAAATCCATTGAGTTCTTACAAATCATATCAATTGCTACTTTCAAAATCCGATACTGAGATGGCATCCAAAACGTTTGGGTGTAGTTATTGCAAAAAAGTATTTAGTTCTAAGGGGAATTTAGTCACACATACCAAGGTCCATCTAAGAGTTCACGAGTGCCTATTTTGCGACCAATCATGCAGCACAACACAAAATCTATTTACTCACGTCAGAAGACATATTAACGAGAAACCTTTCTCCTGCAAGTTGTGTGACAAAACCTTTGCAAGTGATAGCGATTTGAAGATGCACATAAGAAGGCACACTCAAGAGAAGCCTTTCAAGTGCTATATCTGTCAGAAACCATTCTATACTACAAGTAAGCTCAGAGAACATCAACTCATTCACATTGGCATTAAAGATTTTCAATGTGAGCACTGTGAGAAAAATTTCAATACAAAAAGGAAGTTGAATACCCATTTGAACCAACATCAAACCGAAACACCTTTCAAATGCAGTTTATGTAGCGGGTTTCTAGGATCCGCACACGCTCTCAAGCGTCACATTCAAGCGCATACTGGAGAAAAGCCTTATCGTTGTCACTTTTGTTCCAGTTCATTTGCACGAAAGCGTACCCTACGACGACATGAAGATACGCACAATGATATCAAACGACATTACTGCGCAACGTGTAATCAAAAGTTTTCAAAAAAGAATGATTTAAATAGACACATGGCAATTCATACTAAATTGAAATCCTACAAATGTGAACTTTGCGAGAAATCATTTACTCAGAATTGCACCTTAAGAATGCACATAAAGTGGGTTCATCAACAAATCAAGGAGCACGAATGCAAATTGTGTGGAAAACTATTTGCTGGAAAGGGAAATTTAGTACGCCATATGAGAGTGCATACTGGTGAAAGGCCATACAAATGCACTAAATGTGCTGCTGCTTTTAAAGGTTCGGGCAGTTTAACCGATCATTTAAAAACTCACAATTAATTGAGATTATTTTGGTGTTTTAACCTATTGCTAAAAGCAATAACATGCTGGTAAGAGTGATCAAAATTTAATAAAAAAAATGGTTTTTGGAGTAATTTTTATTTAGGATAATTGTATTGTGTTTACGTATTTCTTTATTCTTGTTATTATTTTGTTCAATCACAATTCAAATAAATGAACAAAAGCTGTTTTCGGTACAAAAAGTGTTTGAGGCGAAAATATTTTTTTAGCCCACTGCAACAATAATCGTTACAACTTGTTGTCCTTAATACATCAATAATACTTTCATCATGACAAATACGAATTAAAATTTTACCAAGATCTACTTTACAATTTATGCTTTTTAGTTACTTTTGGGCAAAAAGATTGACAGGAATTGGTTCGTTGGTATAGGTTGTATGTGCTATCTTCAAACCCATCTAAAATTTGAAATGCTACGGTTAAAATACTTAATTCCCAAAAAAGTCTTCTGACAGAAATATAGACACATACAAAAGTTTTCAAGAATAGTCAAAGTTCAGTGAAAGATATCGTTTAATACTAACAGATCAATGGTTCGCCATAAGAATTTAAATTTAAAATAATTTGTAGAATTTTGGTGCATAAATACATATCTGAATGAACTATAAATGAATTTTTATATGTCGGTGAAATTCTCAACTCAACTTTGAAATATACAATTAACCTCAACACTTGTTTCTTCATACAATTTAGAAATAGATATACAGAATTTTATGTACTCACAAATAACAAAGACCTTCTTGTTCTCTTTAATGTGATGAGGTTTAAAGTATAACTGAGTCATTATCCTAATTCATTATTAAGATAATTTGGTAACGTACATAAGTTTTTGTTTATATTGCACAAAATTCAAGTCGGCTTAGTAAATATTTATTAGCACATGTAAAAACGTATTTGCTAAATACTTAAAAGTGAGAATATTTAATATTTTAGCTACCAATAATATTTAAGTGTTCAATTTCATTTGCTGGTGTAAATTATTTAATATATAATAATTAAATAAGCAATTGATAAATACCAGAAGACAATACCCATATATTACACCATTACACCACAATTAATAAATAAATATTAAATAGGGGTCTTGTCAATTTTCTAATTATGTAAATTTGTAGTCTTTTGTCAAACAAAATTAAATTTAAAATAAAAGTTAAAATAATATTTGATTGCTCATTGGACATTTAATTGCGGCTAATCATCATTATCATCGTCATGATCAAGGTGTTAAAAATTCGGCAGAATTGTATTTTCATTGTCGACGCATGCCACAAAGCTCGAAGTGCCAGAATGTTTAAAATGGAAAAACTGCGAATTCAAACTCTCCCCTTTTCTGCTTGTAATATGAGACGTTTGGAAATCGCAAATATTGTCGAACATTCCCGGGCGGCTGCAGAGATGTGCGATGAAGCTGGTGTGAGCGAATCTAAGGCGGAATTATTTAGTATTTAGTGGTTTGGAGTCTTAATTATTTTGGGGGTTTCAAGGTGGTGGTTTTAACTGGTGGGTTGAGGGGGATGAGGTCATATGATTAGAGGACAATTTAGTGTGTTTTGCATATTTTCAGATAAACAGCTGATGAACTAATGTGTAAGAGTGCTTGTGACGGCGAGGAGGTGATGTACACGACACACTTTGGCTACTAATTAGGCAGTCAACCTAATAGTTTTTAATTGCCCCTCTCTCAACTTGGTCATGTCGCTGGTGATGTTAATTAAAATTATTATCTCCAATTAGTTGATGAAGATTTTTTTGATGATAAGTTGGAAAGAATAGTGAAGATCATGCATGCTGTTGAAATAGATCCTGCCGTTGGACTACCGGACTGACCGGACTAGAAAAATGTATATTCTCATCATAGTTAGTAGAGCTAAGAAGCCAACCGACTTGACTCAACAAATTTATTTAAATAAACTATTTAAAATTCTGATTGACTGACCTTTTCACTGGCTTTGCTTTAAATTTAAATGAATGCATTTTTAGCAATAGATTTCCTTGAGCTCTGAGATGAGCTGGAGGAGGAAGCGATGACCTATGCGACAACAGCTTATGACAAAAAATTATATACTTCTAAATATCACAACGAATTGTTAACTTATGTATGGATTTATTAATTTGAAATAATATTTAACAAAATAATAAAGGCTTAATTTTTTTATACCGAGACAAAAAACCTCATTGGGGTTTAAATACAGCTAGTGGAACAGTCTTACAATTGAAAGTAAACGCCATTAAAATTACTCACAATAACATTTTAAAATTCTGCTGATTCTTTTCATTACCATTGAGAACATATTATTGGTTTTAGCTATAGGATAATACATTGCGAATCTGAATTAATTGTGATTTTTTAAATGTCGGCTCAATTCACTTGACTGTTTAAAAGTAGCGGGACATTTATTACATTTGTAAGGCTTTTTACCAGTATGCACTCTCACATGGCGTACGAGACTTCCCTTTTCAGCAAATTGTTTTCCACACAAATTACAGTTGTGCTCCTTGACTTTTTGATGAATCGATATTATGTACCTTTTTAAGTTTCCATTTTCAGTAAATGAATTTTGGCACACGTCACACTTGTAGGCTTTTAATTTAGTGTGAATTCCATGTGGTTATTCAAAACGGATTTACTTGAAAACTTTTTATCGCATGTTGCGCAATCGTACGGTTTGAAACTATTGTGAATATTTTTATGTTGTTGCAGATTAGACTTCAGTGCAAATGACTGGGGACAAAGTTGACAACGATATGGTTTCTCTCCAGTATGCGCTTGAATGTGGCGTTGGAGAGCTTGAGCACATCCCAGAAACCGGCTGTATAAGCTGCATTGGAAAGGTGTCTCAGTTTTATGTTGGGTCAGATGGCTTTTCAAGATGCGTTTTTGTGTGAAACTTTTTTGACAGTGCTCACACTGAAATTCCCGAATACCATTATGAATTATACGATGCGCTTTGAGATTACATCGAGTAGAGAATTTATGTGGGAAATCATTTACATTGAGAGGTGACCTAATAAAACATACGAGAATTCATACTGGGGAAAAGCCTTACAAATGTCAAAAATGTCCTAAGGCATTTGCAACATCAAGTGAATTATGCAGACATATCAAAATGCACGATTAATAAAAATATTGATGAGTCAGCAAATACCACATATGGTGATACATATATTGTTAGTAGTGGTATTTTTATTGAAAGACGAGGTTTGTGTGTAAACTCCTTCAAGTAGAATAATAATTTTGTGTATTTGAAGTTCTACAATTTCAACATTATTTAATTAAAGTTTACGTACTATTGGTTTCAAGTGCGCGTGTTTCTTATCATACCATCACCATGGCATTTTTCCAGTTCAAAGACATCTCCACTTTTACGAAAAACATGGGAGGATAAAGCTATCTTGTAAATTAAGACCATAGTTGCAATGGTTGATTTTATTTAGTATATTTTGTTACTAAGTTTTATAACCTGAAATTATTTTAAATAAATTAATTGTTTTTCAATGTATGCTCTCATGTAATGGTAAGTTGGCCTTGAGATTGATTCTTTTTATTATACTGATGTATTTGTTAGACCAATAAATAAATGTTATTCGATTCTTTGTGGTTTCTTGAATACTTTTTATGAGTCTGCGTATACTATTCTGGTATAGTAAACAAGATGTACAATGTTTACAAGTCCGTTTGCTTACATCTTTAGCAATACTCCGCATGAGATATGCATGCGTGCAATAAGTACAAAAGCGTGTGGTCCCCATTAAAAAACCTGACAGAAATAAACCATTTTATCCTTTACAATGTCATAAATAAACTAAGTATATAAAAATGTATCTCATAATAAAACACTATTTATGCATTTGAAATCCAAAATGCAGCTGCAATTATACGGTAATATGCGTTTAACAGTTTAAAAAGACTTAGTAAATAAAATGCAAAAATGGTTTGTCGACATCGTATGTGTTCTTAAAAAGTTGAGTGCATATGTTATATGCTTCAAATGCATGAATATTTCCAACAAAAAAATTGTCAGTTATAATTCAACAAGGGAGGGGGGCCCGTCACACGATTCCAGGCTTTCTAGGCAGGCAACAGGTCCCCATGGGGTAGCAAAAGTTCAATTTCAGAATTTGGCGTATCAAATTACCCACATGTTCGAGTTTTACCCAGTCAACCCTTATTTGTATGATTTAGGGTATACCATTGGGGAAGTAGACAATTCCTAACGGGACATCTGCTAATTCAAAAGAGGGACCCGTGCCGTTGAAATGAAACTTAACGGTCGCTAGATACCAAAGCTGTCTCGAATGCCTGTTTTCATTTATGAATGCCATATTTTACATTCATTTTAATCATATTGTAATTTCTGAGTGTAAGTACATTGAATGACGCAGTCACAAAACGTACTTCTGATCACATTCTCCATCAAAAATTATTTCACAATATGGTCATTAAAGCTGTTGAATTAAATAAACAATTAGTTTCGATTTTCAACCTACCGATCTTTCATTTGTATGATTTGGGACCCCTCCGTACGTAGGCAAGGTCAAAAACTCTTGTCTGACCGCAGATTCAAACTCGACATGCTAAA